>QANU01054552.1:11912-22701 GCA_003254905.1 Nissolia schottii
TACCACTTTGGCTGCCTTATATAGCTTGCCAATTTGTGTTACATAATACCAAAAATCACAAAATGAACTCCTAAAGGCTTCCCCAAAAACCCTAACCGAAAATCCACTCTAAAGGCACCATAATTGCATTAACATTCAGCCAAAGATGCTTTGTAACCTATGGCTGAGCATTCAAACTATTGGCTACCCATTAAGAACTAACTAAATGCAAAACAATGCACTAATTCTAACTTATTCCATGGCTAAAAACGTCCAAAACTAAATGGCATAGCCATTTATTAGAAAAACATTAAACAAACTCTAAAAAATCTCATTTACGTTACACCACTTGGACCGCACGTTTCCATGATGCAATTCACCATTTTGGACTCATCAGTCTTAAACATTATATATACAAATGTACTGCGGAAAGAATTCGCGCTTAAATGTGGTTTTCACCATTATAGATACAAACTTACCGCGGAAAGAATTTGTGCTTAAACATGGTCTTAACCATTATACATACAAACATGCCGCAGAAAAAATTTGCGATGATCTTAACCATTATATATACAAACATACCACAGAACAAATTCGCGCTTGAACCATGGTCTTAACCATCACACACATAAAAATACTGCGGATCGAATTCGAACTTTATTCTCGCCAAAGCTACATAAAACCAGAACAGAATTGCAGCGCACAAGCACGAAACAATAAACATACACCAACTACTGACAAGTTTAAAATATTCATTAAATGCCCTAAAAGCATAAAAAGTTCATACAAGAAAACAATTACACTTAAGACTTGGAGATCTCCTTAATCTCCCCAGTCTCTTTATCAAAATACTTCTCCGCGGAAACTACGCTAAAATCAATGTCTAGCGCAATATGCTTGACCTGATCTATCACGCACTCACACGTTGCATCAATAACTTCCTTGGAGAGCCTCACTCACGAGTCAAATTCCTGTTGCAGAACCTCGCACTGCGCAGCACAATCAGTACACTCCTTCCGCGCACTCGCGGCTTTTTGACGCACCTCCTCCAAAACCTTGGCATTTTTTATTGCCTCAGCCCGGACCTCGGCCAGCAACCGGGCTCTCTCCTCAGTAAGCGTAAACCACTCCGCCGCCAGCGCCCCGTTTTGCTCTGCCAGTGCCGCGTTTTCCTCTGCAGCCATTTCAAACGCCCTCACCCTATCCTCAGAAACTGCCAGTTGGGCCCTCAGTTTCTTGATCTCATCCTCTGCATGCATAGCTTCCCCGCGCAAAGTCTCAACCTCCTCAGTAGTGACCAGGTGCTCAAAAGCATGAGCCAGCAAACCCAAGGCCTCCCCCAAAAGGCGAAAGTCTGCGATATGGCATCCCCGGCAGAAACCCCCTCCAGCTGCTGACGGGCCTCGCCATACAAGTAGCTCTGCTTTGCGATGCGGAAAAAGTTGATGTCCTCTGAGTAGGCCCTAGCAAGCGCGCTCGCTACCCTTCCAGCTTGGATTTGGGAAGTGGCACCCCTAAGGCGCTTTTGTGGAGGGGAACGCGGAGTCCGCTTAGCAACGTCCCTTGGAACAGACTCCACGTAGGGAGACGGCGCCACGGCCCGCACAGCAGAATGCGCGAGCGATGGATCCGGAGACGGAGACCGCTGAGCCTGCTCCGCGGTTGCTTTCTCCGCGGCTGCTCTTTGCTTTGCCAGATCCCGGTTATTAGTAATAGTCAGCAGCTAGTTCAGCTCCGTTAACTTGTTCATTGCTTCAGGCATTCTGTGGAGCCTCGAACCTGCACAACATCAACAAGAAAAATGAAAAAAAAAAACTACAAAAAATGAAATAGGAAAAACAACTACCTAGATAAGACTCCACGTCCAAACCCTCATCGATCTCCCTCACAGGGGGCCCCCACCAGACAAAGCAAGAAAAAACTCCCGTTGTACCAACTCCTCCACAGACATGTTTTCCGGATGGCGATTACGGAAGCTCCTATTCCAATAACAGGATATTTCCACCACGGTGTCCCGGTCACCCTCCCAGAAAGCGTTCTCCCCGGAGCCGCGAAGATCTTGAAGTATCTCCACTTAAACTCTTGGTAGGATTCCTCCCACCGAGTGAACACTTTCCTCCCCGCGTAAACCTTGAAAGTGTGCCAACTGCGGTACCGGAACTGCGTCCCCGGAATCACCGTACCTTTGCAATTTATCAGCGAGTACAAGCTCAGAAAAGTTTTGGGGAACGACACGATTCCAAACATGCCGCCCACCTCTTGGAACCCGCGGAGGAGTGCCCAACTGTTGGGATAGAGCTGCGTGGGGCTCAAGGCACACAACTTCATTACTTCCCGTTCGAAAGGGGTAAAAGGTAGCCTAACCCCTAAACGCGTAAAAAACACCTCGTACATCCACAGAAAGTATAGAGTATCGTTGTGCCTCAGCATACAAACCCTCTCATCCTCAGAGGCCACATCTATCCTATATTCATGATCTTCCACCCCCTCCTTCGTCAGCACCAGTGCCTCCTGGAGGTACGAAAGGAATGGAAAAGCTTCAGGGTCTATCCACCCGTACGACGTCCTCTCATGGGAATCCCTCAGTGGGAGCACACTCTTCATACCCTGATAATTCTTCTTTCCCATCACAAAAATACTGAAAAGACTGAAAAAGGATAGAGAAGCAAAATCCCCATAAACAATATTCCTAAGAGCAAAGCCTGCAACCAAGACCCAACCACAATCGCACGAAGATAACCCAATAACAGCAGAAAAATAGCATAACCGTAGCAAAACAAGCAAAAACGAAAAAATTGAGTCACGGGAACAGAGGCACAATGGCAACAAAGAAGAAAGAAAAAATAACAGAATCACTTACGAGATTGAAGTAGAAGATCACTTACGAGATTGAAGTAGAAGATGAAGGCAGAAAAAGAAACCCTCCACACAGGAGTAGCAAGCCCTCAGAATAAATCACCTCAAGAGAAGAAACGACTCAGAGTATAGGCAAGAAAATGAGAAAATGTTTTGATATAGAGAGTGAAGAGAGTCGCAGAATGGCTAGGGAAAGAACTTATGAAGAAAATGATAAGAAATGAAGAGGCTGCAAGATGATTGGGGTACATTCGCATGCGAGACGGTTTAGAAAAGTAAATTTGAAAAACGTATCAGGGCATTAATGGAGCGCGAAAAATGAGGCATTTTCCCTCCAAAGGCATCATTACATCCCTACCTTGAGTACTCATCAGTCGCACCCTCGCCACTTGTCTACAATCAATGACACCAAAATCTCCCTCAATGAGGAGCACATCCCATCAAGGATCCCCAAACGTCACGTCTTCGATAAAGAGCCCTAAGTCACAGCAACCCATTACCTCTGCGAACAACACTACACGGCAAAACATTACTCTGCGTGCATGGCAGCGAGCACAGATCCACTCCCTCCGCGGAGATTAGAACAAAGAATGGGCGACTAACATCTATAACTCGGACCCGGGTTTCACTCCGCGCTCCAAGCTGGGGGGCTCCTGTTACGGACTGGGCCATAAAGGCCCATCCTAGCGACCCCGCAATCCAAGCCCAATGCTCCGTGAACCCCCTTGCTCGACCGGCCCAATCATGTCCCAAGTCGCCCCCGAGATTCCCTCTTCCCACTCAGTACTCAACGGCCCCGAGATCTTCTTGTCCTATCTGCTCGGGATAGACCACAACGAGATACTCTAGTCCTACCAGCTCGGGCTTTGCGATTCCGAGATCCTCGGCCATTCCACAATACGCGGGGTCGAGATCTTCTCCCACTGCCGTGACACGCTTAAGAACCTCAACCACCTCAACTATATAGTAACCCATACCCCAGGTATGAAAGATCATCCAATTATCACTTACTATACTCCTTAAACCCTTGCTTACTTGAGCGTTGGAGTGTTTACAGGTACCCACCGCAACGTGAGTCCAGAGATCGAGCCAGAGCCTTCGTCAGACCCAGAGCTCCAGGATCCAGAAAGTGGACCGAGCTGCATACTTCGGAACAACAACTAAAATGGCAATCAAACGAAGTGCTCAAACAATTTGGGTAACAAGGAACATCCGTGGCTGAGGTGGCGACCACCACAATTCCTACGATGTGAATTACAAGTGAAACACCCTAGCTAACTGCCTACGCCTAGGTCGTACGCAAAGCTCACTAGGTTGTTTACTACCCGGTGGGATTACTTATAGTCCAATATTACTTTTGGAAAATAGTCATTTAGGAAAATAGGGACCCATTTTAAACTTTTCCATTATATCAATTATCGCATAAAATATGAGCCATACGTCAGGAATAACAATTATAACAAGCGGTAAAGCCCTTAGGCTTAGCGAATAACAGTCGGGTAATAGACAAGCATGCACTGTACATACATTTTGGGTCCATCACAAAGTCACAGAGTTATAATTACAATAAATAATATACAAGCCATAAGTCTGTCCATACATAATACATGTCATCAAAATACAAGGGCTACTGGAACACTGCTCAATATGCCCCTAACAAAATAACGGCTCTGACTAGCTCTGCTGTCTCTGGCTAGTCTGGACCGCATCATAGCTCCTCGGCCGGTTCGGCCGCATCCTCATAGTAGGACTCGTCATGTGTCCCTGGAGTCATAAGGTAGTGGGGGTGAGAATGGTAGGTTCTCAGTGGAAAACTGTAGCCCGGTAATCTCGTGGTTCATTTAGTTATACTCCAGGTCGTTCAGGTGTTTCTAAGTGAACATGCATACTAACATCCATACTGATTATTATCTGGCCTAAAGTCCTGAACAGCTTTATCTACATTACTAATTGATAGGGGAACTACTCTTGCTTACTAAGTTCTCGTGCTTGTTATTTCCTTCGCATACATACATAGCCGTCTCGAGCGATCTCTTGACGGTAATTACATGATTTTACTTATCTTCTTACATACATTCTTACATACATCACATACATACATTCATTTATACATCACATACTATAATTATTTCTTTCTTTCTTGCATAATTATTTCTTTACTTTCCTCTTTCTTTACTTTTCTCTTTCTTTACTTTTCTCTTGCTTTACTTTCCTCTTTCTGGAGCCCTTCTACTCTTGTAGTCGTGGCCTTGACTATAACCTACTTGCATTCATTATCGTTGACGACCCGGCAGCTCTCTAACCGGTGTAGTAGCTAACCACGTAAAGCTCATAGGAGGAATGCATCGATCAACGATATGAACAACCACCCACTGTTGGATGGTGAGAGGCCGGCCCTGGCGACGCGACCGAGCGTGGTACTCGATATCCCCATCATAGTATGTCCTCTATTGACATTACTTGACGGGATACCCGCACACCCCCAGTTAGGTCCTCTTTTACCTACCTGTGGTGGGCTTCCACCTTCCGCGTGCCCTCTCTTGACACCTCGGAAGTGGGCTGGTATCGTACCCCCACCTTAGCATGTCCTCTGTTGACATTGCTAGGTGTGGTAACCGCACACCTCCAGGTATGCCCTTGAGACACCACCTATGGCGGGCTTCCACCTTCAGTATGCCCTTGCGACTCTACTGAAGTGGGATCGTTAGTGGACTTGTGTGACGTCACGTCCTGTACCTGTACCTGTACTTATAGCATCTCATCATATCATTATCTTTTCTTTCTCATACCAGTTCTTCTCTTCTTTCCTTTCTTTGCACATATCATGTCATGACTTGTTCCCTAAGGTTTATTTCCATTATAATCTTTACTCATTACTTGATTAATCTCTAATCCTCTAAAAATACCTTAACATGATGCATGGCATGCTAATATATCACCTTAATGATTATAATGCATGAAATTCTACCTATTACATCACATAGCTCATACACTTCAATCATACACATCACTTAAATCATAACTCATTGGACTATGTGCCTCAAGACAGCTTCCATGAGACGTTCAAGTCTCAGGCTGCTCAGCGAAACCTCTTGTTCGCTCAGCGTTCTGAGCTTAGTCCGCTCAGAGGTTAGAGCCGCATCGCTCAGCGGTCAGAGCTTTATCACTCAGCGGTGACTCATCTCGCTCAGCGGGATGGGGCTCGGTTTTCAAAAATATCTTTCCATCCTTATCCTCCAAAAATATCTTTCCATCCTTATCTTCGATGACCTTCAGGCCGCTCAACGGGCCCTCTGGCCGCTTAGCGCCCTGGAGTTCACGTTTCAAAAACTTGCTTCCTGATGCATTCCTCTCAGCGGTACCTGGGCGAGGCTGAAACCGAATGCATAGTTTTTCTTACTTTCTTTTCCCCTTTTCTCATGGTTACTCCTTGAGGTTTTCACACATATTCCAACCATCAAAAACCTATCTAATCCAGGTCACAGGACCTAGCATGAGTTCTAGCATCATACAAACATAAAGACATACACACACACATAAACACATAACCAAGCAACAACCACCAAAGAGGTGAATTACCCCACACTTGAACAATTGCATGTCCTCATGCAAGGAACTAAGAACAAAAGCAAAGTAAAAATGAAAATAAAACAAAAAAACAAATAAAGAAAAATCTTTTTGGTGCGACGACCCTATTTACATCCCCCTACAAAGCCGCAAAACTCAGGGAGGCACTTAAGCCGACTCACTAATTACCAGACAACTGTACAAAATACATGACAATCTAAAAATAAAAGTACATTTAGACAAGAGATGATATCATTGTGCATTAAAACTAATTTTCTTCGCATATTAATCATGAATAAAGAATAAGTCAAGGCATGTTAAAATCAATTGGGCCTTACAGGTTATTATGTGTCACTCATCACTCAAAGTGTATAGGTCCATCTAATGCTCTCTCAAACACTACACTAGAGTCGCCTCCATAGGCTTGACTTTCTTCTAAGCATCACGAATCACCAAATATAGATGACATGCATCAAGAGGTCTTTTTAAGGTTGTAATGGGGTCAAGGTCAAGGTGGGATATCATATGGCCAGTGAGTTAAAGCCTAAGACTTAGTAGAATTCATGGCATATGTGCTTAACCAACTGTGCAAGGACCTTGATCTCCACTAGATTCTCTTATTCTCCAATTAGCTTGATGACAAATTCCCAAACACTTTTATTCACTTTTTTTTTCTCTTTTTTTTCTCTTATTTTTTCATACTTTTTCACACTTCTTGGAAATCTTGCCACCGCTTGCCTATTAGCTCAGGGGAGAGTTTCTGTCGGTGCACCTAATTGGTTGTTTTGCATATTAGTTACCTCAAAAAAAATTTCATGGGCACTTTTATAGATTTTCCAACCAATAGGAGCAATTGCGGTTGCTCTCCCCCTACTTTGAATGTTACATATCCTCATGTAACCCCACACTTGTTGCTTAGCACATATGAACAAATGTACCACGATTCTCCTAAGCCCAAAGCCAGGTGTATCATGGTTTTTCTTGGTTTATCAGCTTGTATTGTGCTAATTATTCAATAAAAGGCTACAAGGCTCAAAAGGGCTAACAAGGGTCAAATGTTCAAGGTAGGCTCATATGGATATGTAAGCTAAATACACAAGGAATGCCTCAATCATATCACATGTCATATACAAAGGTAAAAGTGCAATGCAGAGAATCAGGCAAGTTCTAGACTTGAACACTAGTGAGTGTACACACAACAAAGAAAGGAATGACATGTAGTGTTGTCATCCTATAAAAGGCTCAAATCTTATCAAGTAATATCATCCAATTAATTGAAACATGCCAGGATCTATAAAATGCTCAATCAAACATAATGCCATAAATAATCAAACACAACATTTCACATTGCGCAAATCAATCATCAACTAGTCTAAATTATCTCTTATTCATGAATTCCCACAATTATTGCACAGTTAAAACTATTATCTTAAACGAATAAAACTTTCCCACCCCACACTTAAAAAAGTGTACTGGCCTCGGTGCACAAAACAGGGCAAGAAAAAAGAAGAAGTAAAACAAATAAATAAGAGAAAAGGAAAGAAAAACTCACAAACGGTGGGTTGTCTCCCACCCAACACTTTTGTTTAATGTCCTTAAGTTGGACGGATGACAGCCGTCTCATGGAAGATCATGTTTGAACTGGTCCAGAAACATCCACCAAAGTATGTTGCTTTAGCCTCCACCTGGATCCCATACCATATGAGTCATGTCATGGCCCTGGAAACCATGTTTCTTTTGGGAGCCAAGCATTGAGATCTTCCATCGATGCCGTGAAGCTTTGAGGCTTCGCCTTGGCTTGGTTATCCAGCAAGTAATCACTCCAAGTGGGGGTGGATGAAGGTTCCCACTAGGAGGCTTCTTGAATTGTCCCTGTACATGGTCTAACCTTCCCCTAGTAGCAGGAAGAAAGTCTCCAAGCCCTTCACATAAGGCCTGCAACTGGCCATCAGTTTCCAATTGAGCATACTTACATGGTCCAAGGAGAGGGGCATGTGACTCAAGGTGCAGCTCGAGTGGTGGTAAGTGATGGGCTAGGAGAGGGGATGATGGGAGTAATGGAATGAACGGGGGGAATTTAGACTGAACGGCAGGCTCAATCGACACCTCTACCACACCAGGAATAACACAAGTGATATGTGCTTCTTCCTCTGGTTGTGGCTCCTCAAACACCACCTCTATATCAGATTCATCATCAAGAATGACAGGTTGGGGTGACTCTTCTACCAAAACCTCTGAAGACCCACCATCATCAATGATGTCAGATGGTGGGGTTTCACACACGACCTCATTATCCGGGAAACTATCCTCCTCATGCCCACTAGATGCAGCCATGGTTTCTTTTAATTGATTTATCTCCCCTCGCAACTCTTGCAAATCAGCACGCACCTCCTTCACCCCCTGCATTATCTCCTCTAGCAACATCTTCAACACCTCTTGGTAAGGGTTTTGAGTTTGTTGTTGGCAATGGCGAGGTTGGTATGAGGGTTCTAGTGAGAGTTGGCAATATGTGGGCTCTGGTGAATAAGGATATGGTGCGTATGGGTCATGTGGGTATGGTTGAGGTTCATGTGGTGGCGGTTGATGTGTTTCGGTAGGATAAGGGGAAGAGAGTAAGCCTCGGGGTAAGGTTGGTAGGGGTAAAATGGTGAAGTCATCACCCCACAACGACTCAAGTGGTCTTCCCATTGTTGTTCAGACAACTCGGCGACATTGTACGGCAAGGTATGCAATACCCTCCGAATGGTGTCCCTAGGTAACCTCTCCAATTCCCCCATCCTCCGGTGATACCTTTGTTGAAAACTGTCAAAATCCGCTCCATTACCTGAAAAACAAGGAACACTAGACCACTGCGAACTAGAAAAATTGTTAGAGTACATGATAGCACATTTGAGGGACAAAATTAAACGAAAAAAAAAAAAAGTTAATTTTTTTTATAGGAAAGGAAAAAAACAAAAAGGAAAAAAAAATATAGAAAAAAACGAAAATGAAAAAAAAAGGAAAAAAGAATTTATTTTTGGATAAAAAAAAACGAAAAAGGAAATTGGTTCCTAATTAATTATTCATAAGGGGGATGTTGTTTATTAGTTGAAATCTCTAACTAATACGCAATTCACCTAAGAGACTACGATTGTCAATCCCCTAAGCATTTATTAATATAGGCATTAAAACTAAGATCTCAGCATTTAAAACTCATATCAATTATGTCCCAATTGCACAACCTAATTAAATCTAATTAGTTCCCCAAAAAGTTCCAAAATCCTAAATCAATAAATCCTACAATTGTCAAGATCTATCAACCTAGAATTAACCCTAACCAATAACATGCAATCGCTATATTATTAATCACAGGCAGAACAAATCATGAATAAACAATAAGCACTGATAAGTGCCCAATTTACGCAAAATTGACCTATCAAAATGGCACTTATCTGTTATGTTTTAAAACGAATTATCTAATTAATTTCCCTTATTTTGTAGGTTTCTAATATATTTTGAAGATGGATGGATGCAAGCAGTTTAATTTAGGAATAATCCCATGAAGAATGGAGGAAAAGGGCAGAATTGGAAAAGAGCTTTAAAAAGAAGATTCTGGACGAGGCACCGCTCAGCGAAGAACTACCCATCGCTCAGCGCTCAAGAGTAAATCGCTCAGCGGTAGAACACTTATCGCTCAGCGAACGTATGTCGGCAAGCAACTTGCACCGGCGCATTTATTGCGCCAGCTGGAGCCAGCCTGGCGCTGCCATGCCACGTCAGCGCCGCCCTGCAAAAGCTGCCATACATTTATTACTCCGCGTAATAGTACAACCGCTGAGCGATTAAGTGCCGACGCTCAGCGATACAGCTCAAATCGCTCAGCAGATCCATCAAAACCGCTGAGCGATGGACCCAAAATCTGCCTATAAATAGAGGAAGCCGTGCCCATTCGAAACCATCCATCCAACATCCCCTCTTTCACTCCAAAGTCCATTCTTTTACATTTTCCATTGTATTTTTTAGTTTAGGTTAGATTAGGAACAAAGACGAGGCTTGTGAAGGAGCCGGAGATCGAGGAAGCTCGGCGAAGCCATGGCCATGATAGCATGAGTACGTGTCATGGTAAGTGCCTAAACCTTGCCTCCGAGATACTCTTGTAAGATGGATTCCTAATCCTCTTTTTGTTGCCATTTTGGTCATTATTGTAGTTTGCTTGTATCCATGTAACTATTACATATGAATCTATCCTTTTCCTATGATTTGCTTGAATGGTTTTAAACTTAATGCTAGTCTTTGTTTAATGTTTTGATTCTTGATTTGGGATTTAGTTGTATGAACGATAGTTGTACTAATTAAATCATAACCAAGTTAAGATCAACATCATTATGATTAACTAGATTCTAGGCTT
>QANU01054552.1:25790-38336 GCA_003254905.1 Nissolia schottii
TAGTTCTATGTAATAAGTAACTGGATGCATGAAACTATGATGTGATTAAAATTCCCAACAAGCTCCGGAACTACCTCCGATTTGTTTCCTATTTTACTTTTATGTCGTTTAGTTACTTATTTTACTATTAAACAAATTATCAAAATCTTTCTCCTCATTGTTTAATTAAGCAAACTCAAGAACGGTATTTTTGCAACTCTCTGTGGATTCGACTATACCCGACTATACTGCAATTGGATTCCTTTGGAATCTGAAAGCCGTAAAGTAGGTATATATTTAATTTGAACGACAAAAGCGCAGATAAGCTTTCTATGAGCTTGGCTCAGTTGTGACAAAACCTAAGCTGGGTCAAGATCCGAGAAAGTGGTTAAAAAGGCTTTCATCAAATTTGGCGCCATTGCCGGGGAGTTGCATCAAAAATTACATAGCTTGAGTTTTGTTTAGTTAAACAATTGTGAATATTTGTAAAATATTGTATAGTCTTTATTTTCGTTATTTTATGAACTATTTTGTTTTGTGAACTCTTGTTTTGATCTTATTTGGCTAGTGTGAATTTTCTTAGCAATTGCGAGGTAAGACTTCAAAAGAACAATTGTTGTTTGACCCTGAAATTGAAGCTACTTCAAGGAGAAATAGGAAAAAGAAGAAAAAGCACTTAGCCAAACAAAGAGGAGAGCAAGAGACAACTTCATCATCAACTTCTTCAACCAATCAAGAAGACACCATGGCCGATAATACTGGAGCTGGTGACACTGGAACTGGCAACGCATCAGGAGCCAGTGATAATAGGGGATTTGTAAACTTTACCCCTAGAAACATCATAAGAATGAGCAGAACTACTAGAGCACAAAGACAACCTCAGATGCAACCTGGTTTGGTTCAATTGTTATATGCTAACCCTTTTGCAGGTTTGGATCATGAGGATCCATATGCTCATCTAACAAAATTCTATGAACTCTGTGGGACCGCGGGAATGTCCGAGGCCGATGAAGAATCAATCTTTTTGAGGATGTTTCCCCTGACTTTGATTGGAAAAGCTAAAGAGTGGTTGCTGGATCAACCACAAAACGTCTTGTCAAATTGGGATCAGTTGGAGGAAAAGTTTTGTGCCAGGTACTTTTCTCAATCTAAATTTATGGATTTAAAAACTGCTATTGCTACATTGTGCAGGCACCTCGAGAAAGTCTCTGTGAAGCCTGGGAACGCTACAAATCCATGTTGAGAAAGTTCCCGAATCATGGGTTCGATGCACGCACACAAATCCACATCTTCCGCAACGGACTTCAACAACAGCACAAATTGATGCTTGATGCTGTAGCCGGTGGACAGATAACGTCCAAAACTCCGGAGGAAGCTATCTCCATTATTGATTCCATGGCCTTGACGGATCAACAAGGCTAGTACAACAGAGGTCCTAGAAGAGGAGGAGTACTTGAGCTGGGACCCAACGATGCCATCCTTGCCCAACACAAGCAACTCCAACAACAGATAGACGAGGTGAAAAAGGCCCTAACCGAGTTGCCAAAGCAAATCAGAGAAGCCCGTGATGCGAAAAGGCAACAGGTATTTTTATGTGAAATTTGTAATGGCGATCACCCGTCTAGTGTTTGTCATTTCAGGGAAGAGGAGGTTCACTTCCTTGAAAACCAGCCAAGGCCACCTTATCAAAACAATTTTCAAAGAGGGCCGAATCAAAATTTCAACCAGCCATGGAGGCAAGAGGCCGGACCATCATTTAGAGCTCCGCAACTGCCATACCAACCACCCCGCCCATATCAGAATCAGCATTCCATGCATTCAAGTTCCAAAATAGAGGAAACGTTTAATCAATTTATGCAACAATCAATGATAAATCAAAAGAGCAATGAAGCCTCTATTAGGAACTTGGAGACACAATTGGGACAATTGGCTAATGATATGGCGGAATTGAAGAAAAGAAGATTTACGGCTAATCCGGAGCTGAACCCTAAGGACTCTTGCCATGAGGGAAGGGTTGATGATGAAGCAAGGAACTAGAAGGAAAAATGCTTCGGGCTAACGACGTTAAACAAAGCGCTGTCTGGGAGGCAACCTAGAGTTCTGTAAGTTTTTATTAATTAGTAGTTTATTAATTTTAAAGGTTAATTAATTTAAGGTGTTAAGAACATATTTTTATAATATGGTCAAAAAAGAAATAAAGGTTTTCTAAAAATCTTGTAATTAAGTTTGGATTTCAAAAATGCTAATCCTTCTCAATTGAGCTAAACTTGAAGCATTTTTTATTTTTAAACCTAATGACAGATTTTAAACCTTTTAAGCAATTGTTTGAAAAAGGTGCACAAGAGTTAATTGAAAAAGGATTCTTATTAAAGAAAAGAAATTTTAAAGAAAAGAATCTTTTCAAAAAGCACCTTAATATGTTTTATTTTGAATCCATAAATCATTGTGGGAATTTCTGTCCACAAGAAGTGGGAAATTCTGTCCACAATAAGTGGGGACTTCTGTCCACTTAAGCGGGAATTTCTGTCCGCAAGATTGTAGGGAATTCTGTCTACAACAAGGATTCAAATAAAACCATGATGTCTCTAACGCTACTTGGAAGAAAGGAAGTTTTCTTTGATTGTTTTTGCAGGCCGGAGAACAACCAATGAAGTTTCCTACAAAAGAGGGACACACTTTTGGAGGACGAAGAGCATGATTCCCCAAGGAGGATGAGCCTTTATCTCCACAAAACATTGAAGCAAGATGAAGTAGCATAGACAAAAGGGACAAAAGGCTACATCACCGAGGCTACTTCAAGACATTCACCATAAACAGGGAGCACTTTAATTTTCTAACACCTTAATTAATTTCTTTAGTAGTTTAATATATGCTTAAGACTTGTTTGTTTAAAAACAAAGTAGTAGTTTATTTTACTTGGTTTGATGCATGAACATAAGTACTTCATGAATTGAATTGTTTCAATATCTATAATAGACCTTTGTGAATACATAGATACCATGAGCATGTCAATATGCATTTCTACTTGTTTGCATAAACATAACCTTGAAAATGTTTTCAAATCAAGGAAATTAAACCTAGCCATGTGAGGGAGTGAGCCATACACTATGTGAGATAGAGAGAATCACCATTGTTTTTACACAATTGAATTTGTTTGAGTCTCTAAATTTTGATAATTGTATGGAAATAATAGGAGATGATCAAGGCATTTTGTTCTTTAGAATTTAAACCCACTTGGCCAAATAAAACCAACCTTTACTTAGGATTATCCCTTGCCACCCCATTTGAGCGTAACATGAGAACATTTTTAATCCCCGAGCCATAAGTAGAAAAACAATGTTATCCCTTAATTTCTAAATTAAGAGAGCATTCAAAATTGGATTATGAGCAAAAATCCAAGTCAGGGGGAGATAAGGATGAGCCAAAGTGGAAGAAACAAAAGATAAAAAGAACAAGATGCAAGCGAAGAAGAAACATTCTATCCCAAAACAAAAAAGAAGAAAAAGCAAAAGGGATAGAAGAAAAAGAAGAAAAGGAAAAGGAGTAAGAAAAAGGAGAATAAAAGGGTAAAGAAACAAAGAAAAAGGAAGGCACAAAAGAATTTGGTTTCCAATGCTCTCTTGATTCAGATTTGCATAACCAGAAAAACCAATGTTCTTTGAAGCCTAGCCCCATTACAACCCTTTAAAGTCCTTTGTGGTCCTTGCATGACCATACTCTTGAATTGAATGGTGAGATAGGTAACAAATTTAAATTGTTACGATTCAATGGTGATATTGAGCGAAAACACTCACCCTAAGCTGGTCCACTGACCATTGTGTGCATAATGATAATTTCCTTGGTGGAAAAGACATTGGATAGTGTGATTTGTTTATGGCATTCAAGTAATTGTGCATTTGACTTGTTCAGGTTCTTCTATGATGTTTACAAAGTCTCAAGCTCAACTGTTTGAAACATTTCAATTCATTACATTAACCGATTGTTCATAAGCATTAATCTCTTGTGAAATAATTCTACTACCTCTTGTTTGAGGACAAACAAGGTTTTAAGTCAGGGGGAGTGATAAGTGCCCAATTTACGCAAAATTGACCTATCAAAATGGCACTTATCTGTTATGTTTTAAAACGAATTATCTAATTAATTTCCCTTATTTTGTAGGTTTCTAATATATTTTGAAGATGGATGCAAGCAGTTTAATTTAGGAATAATCCCATGAAGAATGGAGGAAAAGGGCAGAATTGGAAAAGAGCTTTAAAAAGAAGATTCTGGATGAGGCACCGCTCAGCGAAGAACTACCCATCGCTCAGCGCTCAAGAGTAAATCGCTCAGCGGTAGAACACTTATCGCTCAGCGAACGTATGTCGGCAAGCAACTTGCACCGGCGCATTTATTGCGCCAGCTGGAGCCAGCCTGGCGCTGCCATGCCACGTCAGCGCTGCCCTGTAAAAGCTGCCATACATTTATTACTCCGCATAATAGTACAACCGCTCAGCGATTAAGCACCGACGCTCAGCGATACAGCTCAAATCGCTCAGCGGATCCATCAAAACCGCTGAGCGATGGACCCAAAATCTGCCTATAAATAGAGGAAGCCGTGCCCATTCGAAACCATCCATCCAACATCCCCTCTTTCACTCCAAAGTCCATTCTTTTACATTTTCCATTGTAGTTTTTAGTTTAGGTTAGATTAGGAACAAAGACGAGGCTTGTGAAGGAGCCGGAGATCGAGGAAGCTCGGCGAAGCCATGGCCATGATAGCGTGAGTACGTGTCATGGTAAGTGCCTAAACTTTGCCTCCGAGATACTCTTGTAAGATGGATTCCTAATCCTCTTTTTGTTGCGATTTCGGTCATTATTGTAGTTTGCTTGTATCCATGTAACTATTACATATGAATCTATCCTTTTCCTATGATTTGCTTGAATGGTTTTAAACTTAATGCTAGTCTTTGTTTAATGTTTTGATTCTTGATTTGGCATTTAGTTGTATGAACGATAGTTGTACTAATTAAATCATAACCAAGTTAAGATCAACATCATTATGCTTAACTAGATTCTAGGCTTGAAAGTTGTGAACAAACAGTTACAATCATTAGATTAGGAATTAAACCATTTCATCTAATCTTGTTGCCATAACTGGAATTAAGGTTAGCCGTTTTAACATCTGGATTAATGCTGGCTTACTTTGTTAAGCTTGGGTGCGAAAGTGACAGTTTAACAAAGGAAACCTGTAATCTCGTCATGCGCGAAAGTGATGACAAGTTAAGAACTGGTGGCGGGGAATCAATTGGTAGTTCTATGTAATAAGTAACTGGATGCATGAAACTATGATGTGATTAAAATTCCCAACAAGCTCCGGAACTACCTCCGATTTGTTTCCTATTTTACTTTTATGTCGTTTAGTTACTTATTTTACTATTAAACAAATTATCAAAATCTTTCTCCTCATTGTTTAATTAAGCAAACTCAAGAACGGTATTTTTGCAACTCTCTGTGGATTCGACTATACCCGACTATACTGCAATTGGATTCCTTTGGAATTTGAAAGCCGTAAAGTAGGTATATATTTAATTTGAACGACAAAAGCGCAGATAAGCTTTCTATGAGCTTGGCTCAGTTGTGACAAAACCTAAGCTGGGTCAAGATCCGAGAAAGTGGTTAAAAAGGCTTTCATCAAATTTGGCGCCATTGCCGGGGAGTTGCATCAAAAATTACATAGCTTGAGTTTTGTTTAGTTAAACAATTGTGAATATTTGTAAAATATTGTATAGTCTTTATTTTCGTTATTTTATGAACTATTTTGTTTTGTGAACTCTTGTTTTGATCTTATTTGGCTAGTGTGAATTTTCTTAGCAATTGCGAGGTAAGACTTCAAAAGAACAATTGTTGTTTGACCCTGAAATTGAAGCTACTTCAAGGAGAAATAGGAAAAAGAAGAAAAAAGCACTTAGCCAAACAAAGAGGAGAGCAAGAGACAACTTCATCATCAACTTCTTCAACCAATCAAGAAGACACCATGGCCGATAATACTGGAGCTGGTGACACTGGAACTGGCAACGCATCAGGAGCCAGTGATAATAGGGGATTTGTAAACTTTACCCCTAGAAACATCATAAGAATGAGCAGAACTACTAGAGCACAAAGACAACCTCAGATGCAACCTGGTTTGGTTCAATTGTTATATGCTAACCCTTTTGCAGGTTTGGATCATGAGGATCCATATGCTCATCTAACAAAATTCTATGAACTCTGTGGGACCGCGGGAATGTCCGAGGCCGATGAAGAATCAATCTTTTTGAGGATGTTTCCCCTGACTTTGATTGGAAAAGCTAAAGAGTGGTTGCTGGATCAACCACAAAACGTCTTGTCAAATTGGGATCAGTTGGAGGAAAAGTTTTTTGCCAGGTACTTTTCTCAATCTAAATTTATGGATTTAAAAACTGCTATTGCTACATTTGTGCAGGCACCTGGAGAAAGTCTCTGTGAAGCCTGGGAACGCTACAAATCCATGTTGAGAAAGTGCCCGAATCATGGGTTCGATGCACGCACACAAATCCACATCTTCCGCAACGGACTTCAACAACAGTTGTGACAAAACCTAAGCTGGGTCAAGATCCGAGAAAGTGGTTAAAAAGGCTTTTATCAAGCACAAGACCTCGAATTAATCCTAATCTAGAGTTACCGGCATGCAAGATATTAAGAAACTACTCCTCCATGGGTGGAGGATAAAAACTCATAATAAATAAAAATAAGAAGAAAGTGGAAAATAACGGAGAATTAAAATAACAAAACCTGAATAAAAGAACAAAAGCAATTCGTAAATAGTTAGGAGCTTGCGTTGTCAATACAAGCGCTCCAACAATCCTTGAAGAACTAAGAACTAAGCACTACTAACATAAACCTAAAGTGCATAAAAGGAAAAGTGCAAAAAATAAAAGTGGAGGCTGAGTGTGAATTTCTCCCCAAGTTGTTGAGAGATGATATCTATTTGTAGAGGATTGGCACAAAGTGGGAGTAAATCCCGCACTTTTAGCACAACATTTAGTAAAATTGCGATAACTTCGGCTACAGATATCGGATTGAGGTGATTCAAATCTCCAATTAAAGATAAGAGATAGATCTACAACTTTATAGTTGAGGTCAAATCGAGCTTCAATCTCCATCCTGCGCAAAATCCGTGGCAAAGTCAGCGTTAAAAAATCCTCAGCAAATCTTTGACTAAATCTTTTTGAATTTGAATTTAATCTTGCATTTATTGGTCTCAATCTTCTCTTTAAATCTCTTCTTTAAAATTCATATCTTATCAAATCTCCTTCAAATCTTCAATGATCCTCTTAACAATTTATTTTCTGCAATTTAAAATAGAGAACTAAAAAAAGAACAAAAGAAATCTACACATTAAATTCTAAGATAAAGTAGTGCTTCAAATTGCATTTTTCTCAATTTCTCACAAAAAAGGATAATGTGCAAAATATATTAATTATGCATTAAAATTACACATTTTTAGTATACAATGTTCAATTATAGAATAATAAAATAGGGTACAAACTCCACCTATCAGTGAGCAAACTAAAGTTACCCACTTCTTGGGGGCTGTCTGGTGGTGAGGAAAGAGTGGAAGAGTCGTCCTCCATGGTGCGATCCAAGCTTTCCGGCGGAGTTTTCTTCGGTGAAATCTCGGAGCACACGGACAGAGTTTCGGCTGGGATAGGAATTTTTCTCATTTTTTTTTCTGCTTATGGGCTGGCTATTTATAGCCAAAATTCTGCCTCCCATAATTACCTTTTTGCCCCTATGTGTAATTACAATTTTGCCCTTTTTATTTTCTTTTATAATTAATTAATTCCAAAGATAATCTATATGTCACATCAATAAATAGTAAATGAAATTTTAAATTAATTTCCTTGGCCATCAGACTTCATCATGTGGGAATTGGGAAATTTGACTTTTCCCGATTCCGTTTCGCTCGTTTTTTATCGCTCGCAGTGCCGGTGCATCGCGCACGGTCGTCCGAAAAATATTCCGCTTGTACCGTCGCGATCCTCTAATTTTCCCCTACATGGGAATATTATTGGTTTGAGACACTTGTAATTTTTCCTCTGGGGCAGTATTCTTTACAAATACCTTCAGCCCGTTTTCGTTTGCCGATGTCCGAACCGGACCATTCTGCTATCTGCGGAATTTCCTACAACCGCAACCCTAGGTCCCTTGGACATTATTAACCCTAAAACTCCTTCTCTAACCTTTCTAAATTGTCTTAGAATTTATTTTATTTAATTTTGACGAACATTTCGCTAAGGAAAAACGCGGAATGTTACAACAAGGGGAATGATGTGTAAATAGAAAGAGTTATGAGCTAACTAGTGTAGTTATTCATTAATTTTAAAGCAAAAATATGACTTGGATATCAGCCATTAGATTCAATAAAATAGAAATCTAATGGTGTGTTATTCAGGATCAACAAAGGTCCAAAAGATAGGCAAGATCAATTTAGTCGATCGACACCGTACATGAATGGATCAAATGTCACATAAAAAGAAAGCATTTTGTGTCTCTAATTAGAAAGAAAAAAATATTTTGATAATGATGACTCTATTTGCAAAAAAAAAAAAATTAATTTTTCTTACAATTATAAAAATTTTGATATGTGGTCACATTTTTTAATTAAAAAGTAAGGACCAACGAAGATCTAAAAGACATTTAAGACCAAGTTAGCAGTCACCCACCTCCTACATGGGAATATAAGATACTCATGGGGAGGGAATATTATGAAAATTTTAAAATATCTAAATTTTTCTTGTTGTGTTGTATGAGTCCTACTATAGAGCAGGACAACATGTTCGCTCGAAACTGTCTTGACAAAATATTTGACGGTGGATTTTCAAAGTAAAATTATAAAATATAAAATGTAAAATATAATCGGCGTGCGCACATGTCATCCATCAATTTGTCGACACAAAAATCATTTTCCTTGTTGTATAATGTAGAATTGGTATTTTATACTTTTTTAAATATTTTTTTTCAAAAAATATTTTCTTTTCAAATTGATAACTTTTTAGTTAAAGTTGATAGGAGTATTTTTAGATCAATATAAATACTCTAGAAAATATTAATGTTAACCCAAGATTCATGAAATTTTGATCTATATACTAAATGCAGTTAAAATGTCATGTCTAAAAATATTACTTTTAGAAATAACACACCTAATATTCTCATGCACAAATTTCAACCCCGTCTACTTCACGTCCCACCGTGCAAAGAATATCACTTGCCTGGGAGAACGGAAAACTAGGCGGCTCAGCAAGGTACTAATCAAATAAACAAACGTTAAATATGTGATATTTCCTCATGCCTTGTATACGTGTGGCTTGAAGGAAGCATCATCCTTACAACCTTGCATGGCCCTTTTGTACTAACAGCCTTATCAAGAAAAGAACCGAACCTTTCATCCACTTCTCATGTGTATATATATAGAGGCATCACCTGCACAAAACACATGCATCCTGCAGGTCCTGTATCTGAAGCTTCCCTTCACATCTTCTTAGGCTACCCAAATTCCCTTATCTCTTCTATTTGAGGGAAAGCTTTTTCCCTTTTCCAAAACCACAGACAGAGTAAAGAGATGGCAAATGAACAAATGAAGCCAATGGCCATGCTTCTTTTGGGGCTGAACTTTTGCATGTATGTGATAGTTTTGGGCATTGGTGGATGGGCCATGAACAGGGCCATTGATCATGGCTTTGTTATAGGTAAAAATTAAGTCCCATCTTTCCTTAATGGTGTCCCTCCAGTCCATTCTTTGTAATTGTATTGGCTCGGCATGGTTTTTGCAATATTGTGTGGGAAATTATGTGTGCAGGTCCTGGACTTGATCTTCCTGCTCATTTTTCACCCATATACTTCCCTATGGGAAATGCTGCCACCGGATTCTTTGTGACATTCGCTTTGATTGCTGGAGTTGTTGGGGTCGGGTCGGCAATCTCGGGACTCAATCACATCCGCTCGTGGACTTGGGAGAGCTTGCCATCTGCGGCTTCGGTTGCTGCCATTGCCTGGACTCTTACACTTCTTGCCATGGGGTAACAAACGAAATTGCTTTCAAGTGATGTAACAAGCAGATGTTGCGTAAGGATTTAGTTTCTGATCTATCTAGCATATGATTTGCGCAGGTTTGCCTGCAAGGAGATTGAGCTTAACATCAGAAATGCCCGCCTGGTAAGAAAAGGAAATTCCATCTGCTGTCTCATATTATTCGGAATGTCTTCTTTGTAAGAGCTTTGAAATGTCCAATGTTGCAGAAAACAATGGAGGCTTTTCTAATTATCCTTTCAGCTACACAGCTTCTCTACATAGCTGCTATTCACGGTGCTGCTCAATATATAGGAGATAAATAAACTTGATAGTTGAGCGCGTTTGTGTGCTTGTCCATCTTTTCTCATCAACTCTCTATTCCTTTTATCTTTTTGTCCAAACTTCAATGGGGAGTTGGCAGATTGCAGATTGTTATGTTGATTTATAACATGATTGAATTTGTATTAATTAATAATAAGAAGTTGTGTACAAAAGTATTGAAGAATAATATCATCTGTAGGATTTTTCTTGTTGCTTTCTATCTCTCTCTTTCTTAAATGTCAGAAAGAAAGCAACAAACATTAACCGTGACAAACTTCATAAACATGCACAAAGTGTGACAGGGATTGCAAGCTGCATCACCTTGATTGGCATTTACTGGTCTTTGTAGAACACGGTCCAAATATTCTTTTTCTCACCAGACCATCTAAGAAGATTCAGTTATCTTTAGATCTCTTTACTCAGGAAATAAATCTCTGACATGATGTTCACCAGAGTGCAATCCGCGCATATGATTGTTGAACAATCTTCAATCGGTAGCACCAAGTGGAATTGTACCTCATATGCTTGCGGGAACTCGTACTGGTGTTTAGCGTTTGACATTTATGATTCAAAACAACCTGACCAGTTATGCCAACTCTCATTAGCCTTATTATGTAACGGTGGATTGATATAACCTACAGACGTTTATATAAATGAAGTGGAACACAAGGACAGTTCCTAATCCAAAACATAGCCAATAAATGTCCAGAAAAAAAGAAGAGAGTAATACTCGTGTAGCAGTAACTAATCGTGTTCAAGGTCACGAAGAGCCTATTACAGTATGGTAATTGATATTAAGTGATCTCCTTTTATCAGGTAAAATCCACTTCAAATCACATCAAAAGACACCCAGAACTCAGCTGCAAATATTGATGCCACTGCCACTGAAGGAGGACAGCCTGGGATGTAGAGTACACCTTGTCCCCTGTGGATCCCATGCTCAAAGTAGTACCCAGTCACACACACACACATATATACACACACATAATAAGATTGTAGTAAACATTAAAATAAACAAACAAAAAAATAAAAATTCTTGATATGCAAGTTTCTTCATGTATAGACTCTATATTGTCAGAAAGAAGGAAGAAAGAAACATAACGAAGACAGAAACTAATAATTGAATACTAAACAAGAATGTACTTCGAAAAGTTTTGAAGACTCGGGGATATTGAGCTGACCGAAACTGTTGCTAACACAAGTACTACAACAAACCTCACTCACCGTATGAAAAAACATAATGCGCGCTATATATGAATTATATAGCTGGGCCAGTTGCCCATTATTTGTTTTGGAAAATTTCAAAGAAGACATCTAGATCAAAATATCACAATTTTCTCAACAAAGTCCCAAGTCTTCACAAAGTTTGACCATCAGATGAGATCCTCGTGCTTGTATAGTTGTATTTCTGCAAGAGAAACAAAAGGAAAATCTTGTTAACAAAATACTCAGTATGTTATTTCAACAAGTATGCTAATAGAACTATGATAATCCCCAAAGTCAGCATTGTGTCAGAAAGGATAAGACAATTTACAAATCGATGGATACACTTGCAAATACCTGTCATGCAAACAAAGCAATACACTGTATACTGTTACATACCTTGACACCGTAATTAATTAAATTAGGATTTGAATTATAGTATTAATTATTTAGATCAACATTTGAATTATTGTAATCTAGTAGTTAGGATTGAGAAGATAAGGTAGTTAGTAGGAGATAAGATTTTACCCAACCCATGATTCTCTCTCACAAGTGGCTATAAGTGAGACCTTTAGGGGAAGGGTTTAGGTATTCAGGAAATTAGGCTAGAACTAGGAGGACCAAGGGATCCTAAACTCCCAGGACTGTTTCTATTATCATTATCATCCATTATTCAATTCAGTTATTATCTATTGTGTGCTGTTTTGCTCGGTTAATCCCCCTCTGGGATTGCTGGACTGTTAATTAATTCTCTTAAGCATTACCTAAACCAGAACCGCAGATACCAGTTCTTACAACTGGTATCAGAGCATCGATCTTGGGAGAACGGTGTATGGTTTCCACCCGCGCAGGCATGGAGGCTAGGCTGGACAATTTGGAGAGGCAGATGGAGGAGTTAAGGGAGTCCCAGGCTAACATAGGTGCACTCCTGCAGCAGATTATGGGCAGGCTGCCACCGCAGCCACCAGGAAGTGC
>QANU01054552.1:40227-63109 GCA_003254905.1 Nissolia schottii
AGATCATGCTTCCATTGCACTCATGTCCTTCTGGGTCCCAAGAATGTGACCCAAGTCCACTCTGCAACCTGTCTTGATTTTCAAAAATAGGCGGCCAATAATTTTCCTTCTCCATCACAAGAGAGTGTTTCTGCCCTTGCTTTACAATTGCGGGCAAATCAACCCTTGCCTCCTTTGGAACTTCCACTAATTCATCCATATCTTCTTCCCTTTTACATTCATCTTTGTTGTCCCCTCCAGCTCCCTCCTTGGTTTCGTTAAAATTTGAGTTTTGAGAATGGTGACCAACAAATACCTCGTCCATTTTGACTAGCCGATCCGATGCCCCCTCACCTGAGAAAATTGGAACGTCCAATTTCCTAGTGGCCTCAAACCGCCTAGGCTCTTGTTCCTCCCTTTCGTTTCTTTCCACCTCTCCTCCCTCTCCCGAGCCCCTGTTGTCATCTCCCTGGGCACTTCCTGGTGGCTGCGGTGGCAGCCTGCTTATAATCTGTTGCAGGAGTGCACCTATGTTAGCCTGGGACTCATTCACTTCCTCCATCTGCCTTACCAATGCGTCCAATCGAGCCTCCATCACAGCGCGCGTGGAAACCAAGCACAGTCCCTAGGAACGGTGCTCTGATACCAGTTGTAAGAACTGGTATCAATTAAAAATAGCTTGCTGAAATTACTGGTATTTTATTAATAATTCAGAAATTCCAGTGGGGAATTTCTGTACAGAATTGAAACAATAATGGCCTGGGGCCGAAAATTAGAGAACAGAAAAATAAGAAATAATCCTGGGAATTAATGGATCCCTTGGTCCCCTAGTCCCATCCAAAGTTCTGAATGAATATTTCTCACCCCAAGGATCTTTCTTATACTGAAATTGTGAGAGGAAATCATGGGTTGGCCATAATTCTCTCCTAATATATCTTCTCCCTAATAATCCTCACCTAACTGATTCCTTTCCTGATTTATCTAACAATCAACTTTTATTGATTAAACAATACAAATATTCTGAATTAACCCCCCCCTTAATTCGGCTCTTCCTCCTAGAATAGTGCTGGAAGGTGTGTAACAAAATTTTAATGCTACGGTACAAGCAACTCATGATTTATAGTGCCCTGTCAAAGATTTAGCAAAACTGATCCCAGTAAAGTTTTAAAACACAGGGAAATACTTGACAGAGATGAATACAAATTAATGAGAAAGGTCAGAAATAAATTTTGAGGAACTTTGAGCATTACGCTGGATCATGCCAACAGAAACTCATGAAAAATGAAATTTCAATCTTAAATTACATTTATAAGAGGAAGTGGTTCTAAGGTCAAGTAACTATAAAGTTAAGGCATAGCAAGCCAGAGAACTCTTCAATTTCATGAAAATTAAAAAACAAGGGCCGCACACTTATTTCCCCACCACAATGCGCGCGCACACACAGCTTCACATACTATTTTGTTTTCTCAAATTTTTATGTGCAAACCTATCCCATCAAACAGGCTAATAAAAAAAATTACACTATCATATCAGTTTTGAGAACTAATCCAAGGGTCAACTCGTGCAGTCAAAATCTAGACACTAGTCGCAACATGTTAAAAAGACCAACAATTGAATTTACATCTTTGGAAAATAATAACTCTGTGCCTATCCCAGACTGTTGGTAGAATGGAGAGAAAACTAGAGCTCTATAATTAACTCTCCATTTCTTTTCTTATGTGACTCTGCAGAAGGAACTAGAGCAGAGTTTGGGCAGAACAAACTCTTAAAAATCGAGTGAAAAAGCTGAAGATAAAAAATTAAAAAAAAGAAAGAATGTGGCGATGCTGCAATGGTATGAACATTTCCATTCATATTTTGTGTCGCTATGTGTACTCTCATGAACAAGAGATAAGAGTTGTCACGATTACTCTAGTGTTTAAACCAAAATGTTCAAGTTAAAAACATGAGAAGACATGACATAATAAGACTGCATAATGGAGACCAGCAACTTTGTACATTTCAAAGCAATCACACAGAAAAAATATATACTCTACCCTATGTTGAAATAAATGCTTGGAGTTCTTTTACAAAATGAGTGCTCAAATCAAATCCATAGCCTAAGTTGGCTTTTTATTCAGCATGCAAAATCAATCAATTTCATAGTAAAACTTTCAAAAATGGCTGGGAGTTCAAACTTCAAACAAATATAATTTTCCAAGATAAAAGAACTCCAAACCTGAGCTTATCTGTTGGAGCCTGATAGAACTTCTAACAGTCCGCAGCAATTCAACCAGGAGGTCTTTTGCACCATGCGTGGAGCTGATGCTACCAAAGGCTGCATACCAAATCAGCAAAGGAAAACAGATAATTAAAATAATTTTCAACAAAAAAATTACAAACAGTGCCTGCTACATATATATATAAATATAAATGGAAAAAATGAAAAACCTGATTTTTAGAGCTTCCTGGAGTGTCAGAATCCTTAACAAGTTCTGTACCATTAGTAGATTCAGGTAAAGGACTTCGAGACACCGGTGGTAACACTACATTTTCAAATTCCTTTGGCTTAGGTACCTCCAAACTTGATGTTCTAACATTCTCATCACTACCGTTCGCCTCAGATATGGAGCCCGCTGGTTTAACTGAATCACCAGCCTCCTCAACTGGTGCATCTGCACAAATAGACGTCATTTTGGCATGTGCCTCAGCGACGGTTTCAACATTTGAACTACCGCCAGAGTTCCCATTCCCATAATTTGATTCCTTGGCAGACTCGGTGCGCACACCATTTACATCTTTGCTCTCACAATTCTCCTCAGGTTTCAAATCCCTTTCTACCAGAACGCCACTGTCTTTCTCTCGCCCTACAGCTTCATCAATCTTAATATCAATAGGGACTTCCTCTGCGGACTTGGCATCGGCGGCAGACGGTTGAGCAGCCAATCGGTCTCCCTCCTCCGTTTCTTCATTCCCTTCGTTGAATGGATGATGACGGTCATCATCATATGCGGGGGAACCACCCTCACCACCATCACTTCCTTTATCATCTCGGGACTTCGACTCATTATTTCCTAACAACATTTGTCATAGAATCAATAAATTCCTATGCCATTTTACCAATCAACCAACCGAATTATATTAATAACATGTCCCCCAACTACCCCCGAAACACAATCAATCAATAATTAAATTATTCAAAGGTGCACACTCCATAGTACAAGCTGATCTCTAAAGCTGCATATCCCAACCCCCCCCCAAAATGGAAAATTGAAAAGGATGCATCCATCCATGCATGTAAAGTACCTTGAGAGTTGTTGGGGGAAGTAGGGTTGGTGTTGGTTTCCTTTTCCTTCTTTTTCTTGGCGGCTTTCCTCTTCTTAGCACCTGATGGCATGATTGAAGGGTGAAGGGTTTGCTAAAGGGACTAAAAATAAAGGCCACAAATAGTGGGTGGGTGGTGCTGTTACCGCTGTTTGTCCTAACTTTTGTAGAGAGTGGACAGATACGACAAAAAGATATCGAGAGACTCTTGTACTAACAACACAGCCCTAGCTGCTCAAAAAAAAAATGGAGGAGAAGAGAAGGAGGAAGAGCGATCTTAATCGGTGTGGAAATTGTAATTAGGTGGTAATGCACTGTTAAAGCATTATCCTTCACTGTTCGCTCCCTAATGACACTTGGCTCCTTTGTTGTAAAACAAATACGATACAACGTCTGAGACTAGAGAGAAAGAGGGGGAATGGGCTATTTATTTATTTTTGTTTGTTTATTTATTAATTAAATAATTAATTATTAATGTTTGTTTAAGGATGTGGTAGTCCAATTCATCATATTGTGTAAATGTTTAGTCAGATTTATAATTTATAATTTATAATTTTAAGAATTAAGAAGTTAATCTTTAAATTTTAATAATTAATTTTACTCATGATTTAAAGGACCACAGCGTTCACTCAATTTTTTAAATAGTGAAAATAAATAACATTTTTAAATATGTGCTTTTGTAGATCCACTCAAACAAAAAAAATTTATGGGATACAATATTCTGTATATATTTTTTTTAATCATCAATAATTCGTATTATTGGGTTTGGGAGTTAAGAGGAGCGGGGCTTCATGTCCTGCGGCGAAGCAACTAGGCCAGTGGGTCATCACTGTGCGAAGCCGTGAAGGGGGTGAGAACGAGATTGTCTCTCAAGATTCAAAATTTGGAATCTTTTGGAGAATGATTGGGCATTGGGACGTGGGAAATCAGAAATGGACCAGACATTTTTCCTTTCAATAAAAAGAAATAATAATCTGTTTGGATTAGTGTTTTTTATGTTATTTTTTTATGGAAGAGTTTAATTGTGCAAGTGAGAGGTCTACAATTTGCCAACTAAGTTTCTGTCATGGTTCATGAGAAAATGATGAGTTTTTTTACTCTTTTGTCCTTACTGTTTAAACTATTTACCAAATTACCCTCGTTTTCAAACTATTTCTCAAACTACCACGGTTTGGGCTGACGTGGAATCTGCGCCACGCGTGGCATGTAACACCCCTACTTTCAGCTTATGCTATAGTCGTAACACTGATTATAGGATTGTTATATGCTTGGTTGGGGTTACTTCTAGCCCCTACTTTTAGCTTTGCAAATATTTTTTACGCAAAATATGGACCAATTTGAAAGTCGTTTGTGTGCTTATCAAGTTACAAACTAAGAGCCGTGCGTGATTAAGAGAATATATAACAATAATCGTTAGCGTTTACCACGAGTTAGGTTCAAATCATAGTGGAACATGAGAAGCAATTGTATCTATATATATTTACAATCAAGGTCCCAAAACACAGTTACACATTTGCCTTAATAATAAATATTTAAACAGAAAGTACAAAAGCCATAGAACATAAGCATTTGTCGCCTTAGCGTGACCGTCGTTATTTTGCTCCAGCACCGATCTACAGCTCTCTGTTGCCTACCATGAGTACCTTGGGTCGATCTCCTCGCTGTGCCCACCTGGATCCATAACCGAGTGGGGGTGAGAACACTTAGTCCTCAGTGGGTTCCTTAGCTCTACCTATCGCTTCATTTCTCGGTTATCCTCCAGGCCATTCAGAGATTTCTAAGTGATCATGCATACTAACATCCTACTGATTATTATCTTTGCCTAGGGTCCTAAACAGCTTTATTTACTTTACTAGGTGATAAGGGATCTAATCTTTCTTACTAAGTTCTCGTGCTTATTAACTTGATTCGCGGTGCTACGGTGACCGTCTCGTACGTGTCACTCAGACGGATTACCCAACATGCATACAAAGTCATACATACATGGTTATACATTTATACAAGTGTTACATCAATATAATGCATGAGGGAATCGGGACTTCTCTTACGTGCCTGTGGCTGTGTCCTTTTCGCTGTTGGATGCCCCCACTCCCTTTGTAACACCCCAGGTTAGCAGCTTATGCTTAAGTCATAATCTGCGTCCGCTAGCTTGTTATCTGCTGTGTGGGAGTACTGGTAGTCCCTAGTCTATTTAGGAAAATAGTTTAGTTAATTCAAAATAGGGACCCGTTTTTTTTTTCCTTTAATGCAAGTTACGTCCAGGCATTAATTTAGAGCCATGCGCGGGAACTATATCATAGGTTCCATAGAGATGAATAATGGATAGACAATAGAGTTGTCAGTCGTACCTGTCCATAACTAAGCATCAAAATAAACAGTACTGAGCAGGGTCCAACAGTTAATAAGTTACATACATATCATGAATTCGTATATACATAACCGTACGTATACATAAGCTGAGTCCGTACATCTCAAAACTACAAGTACTGCAAATAATATTCATCAGTGTACATATACATCTACAACCACTATCCAAACTACGGCTAGTCTGATGACAGGGTTAGTAAAGCATGGCTGGTCAGGGTGTCGGGCTCACTCCTCGAGGGCTGGGTCCTCCTCCTCCTCCTCCTCCTCGCACTCCTCTAGAGGTCCCTCCTCCTCAGCCGGAGGGGTCTCGGGTACGTTCGGCGGGTCCCGCGGGCCAGTAGATGAACCTGCCTCGCCCGTGGGTACGAGGTGCAAACCGACGGCTGTAGACTCTGGCTCCTCTCCGGTGGATCGAGGGTGGTCGTCGCCTTAAGGAAACTGGGTCGATCTCCACGTCCTTCTCGTACGGGGGAGTCTCACCTGTGTCGCCTTTCGGTGGAGGGCCATCTGCAGGGGGTCCTAGCTCAGCGGGTGCCGATGGTACTGCTCAGAAAGGGATAGGGTTATTCACCACGAGGACTGACCAGAGCTCTGCCTCGTCCCCTGTCTCAGGGTCCACCGTCCTAAATCTGCTCCGGAGGATCCGCCGCTTCCTTGGCGGGATACTAATCTAACTCACCTGAAGTCATAAGTGAATGGGGTGAGAACGGATGGTGGTCCCCAGTGGATAACTGTAGGGTAGTGGTGTAACATCCCGACTTTTCCTTCACTAAAACGTCGTATAATAAATAATTAAGACTATATTAATAAGGAAAAGATGAAATAAAAATGAAATAAAATTCCAATATTAATTTTATTTCAGTAGTGTTAGTTAAAAAGAGTAATTTAGCGATCTCGTGGCGTCCGGTGACGTTCGGGTCGATATTAGGTTATTATTAGAATTTAATCACGACCCACAGGAGTCTGTAAAAGACATTAATATGAAAATAAATTCAAGAATATCTCAACCAAGATTTAAATATTAAGGAGAAAAATTAATAGGTCACAACGGTATGTCCGGAATATTTTTAGGACTTCCGGACATAAATAGTTAATGAGTGAACACGACTAAAACCACACAGAGAAAAATAAAGCATAGATGACCAAGGGACAAATATTTTCCCCCACGGCCAGCCTCAAGCCCGAAGATATACACACACATACACCAAGAGTTCTTTCATCTTCATTTTTCCTAAGGTTCCATGACCTAAAGCTCCAAATCCACCAACATCCTTTGCCTTTCATCAGTATAAATCATTCCCAAACCTATCAAGGAGACAAGCAAGAGTACAAGGCTAGGAGTTCTCTTCACTTGGAGGAAAGGAAACCAAGTCCCATAACCCTAAACCTCCATAACCTAGGTTTTCATTCTTTCTTGGCAAGAAGACTTAAGCAAGCAAGCAAGGGTTAATTTCATCCTTCCTCCATCATCAACAAGCTCTTTAGGAAGTGGGTAACTCTAGTTCCTCACCTCTTAATGGTGGATGAGTGTTTGTGGGTTATATGCTTATGTGCCTATGTATGTGATTTATGGATTTTGTGATGAAATATGTTTGAAATGATGCTAGGTTTAGGAAGATGATTCTGAAGGGCTTTGTGACCTGGATTAGATAGGATTATTATGTGTGAAATATGTGTTAAACTCAAGTAGGGTTCCATGGGAGCAAAGGAGGAAGAGGATGGAAAATGATGCATTCGATTTTTCAGTTTCGCCTAGTGACCGCTGAGCGGCCTCTGGTGCCGCTGAGCGGACTGCACATGAACTCCAGAGCGCTAAGCGGGAGGCGATTACCGCTGAGCGGTTTGCAGGCCACGTGGAAAGTCTGAAAAGATATTTTCTTAAAGGATAAGGGTCGGTGGAGATATTTTAAAAGTTGTCAGACCGTTGAGCGAGGGGACTCTTACCGCTGAGCGATAAGACTCTTACCCGCTGAGCGGCGATGTTTCAGCGCTGAGCGCTAAAGCTCAAACCGCCGAGCGGACTATAGTTTTCGCTGAGTGGCTTGAGACCAGAATGTGTATGGAACTCTTCTTGAGACACATAATCTGTTCCTTAATGCTGGAATTATGACAGATAACTGAAATGTATGCAGTATATTGCGTATGTGAATATGTGAAGTATATGTTGTAGATGAATCTGTGAATGATGTGTAGTCTGTGATATAATCTGTAGTTCTTCATGCATTCATGTTACCCCAAGTCAAAGGATTAGAAATAAATTTGAGATAAATAAAGATTCTGAAATGAACCATAGGAAACAAGATATAACATGCTGGAAGTACAAAAATGCTGAAAATGCTGAAACTGCTGAAAATGCTGAAAAAGGGCCAATGCCCAATGCTGAAAAGGCTAAATGCCACATGTTGAAAAGGGCTAAATGCCCAATGCTGAAAAGGTTATATGCCATATGCTGAAAAGGGCCGTGATCACGTGAGCCAAACTATGATCCCACTTTAGGAGGTCAAGGCATCCTGAATGTGGAAGCCCGCCACAGGTGGTGTCGATATGGCATACCTGGAGGTGTGCGGTTACCACGCCTTTGCATTGTCGAAAGGGGGCAAGCTTAGGTGGGTGTACAATATCTGCCCACTATCGAGGGGTCCTAAGGGGGCACACAGCAGGTGGAAGCCCACCGCAGGAAGGTCTAGACAGTGTCGGCCTACACTGAGGGTGCGAGGTTATTCCGTCATACTAATGTCAACAGAGGACATAACTATGGTGGGAATAACACATATTCCAAAGCAGGTTATGTTGTCACGCAGGTTTATGCTGTCATATTCGGTTATACACATGTACATTCTGTTAGGCATGATTATTCTGATGAGTCTGTCATGTTTAGCTGATGACTCTGCTAGACATATTCTGATGATTCTGTCATGCTTATTTTGATGACTATGTGATGCATACTCTGATGATTTTGTTATACTGAATGTATTCTGAATGCATTCTGTTATGCATTTTGATTATTCTGAATGTGTAGTCTGCTGTGATGCCCGTACCGTCAAGAGTGAAACACCCTAGCTAACTGTTTACCCGTACGTAGTAAACAAAGCTCACTAGGTTGTTGTCTACTTGGTCGGAATACCTTAGTCCACAATTATCTTTTGAAAATAGTCATTGTTCATAAAATAAGGACCCGTTTTAAACTTTTGCTTGTATTACATCAATACTAAAATAGAGCCATGCGTTGGAATAAAACAGATATAGCAAAGCGGATAACATTAGCATACTTAGAAACTGTAATATACATCCAGTGGGTCCACCATACAAGGTCACCTCATTGTATACATAGTAAGTACAATATACATCACATATACATAAACTGTAATACTGAATACATAAGTCAGAATACATCACATCCAAAATACAAGGACTACTGGAATGCTACTCAGTAAGCCCTTGGCAAAATGTAAACATCTATCTATCTCTTAGCCGCTCATGGCTCAGCTGGCGGCTCTTCTGCATCCTCAAAATAAGATTCATCCTCTTCGGTACCTGAAGTCATAAACAGTGGGGGATAAGAACGGTAGGTTCTCAGTGGAATAACCTTAGTTCCTGAGTCGTATATCAGATTATGTCGGACTTCAGGCCGCTCAGAGATCTCTAGTGAACATACATACTAAAGTCCCTACCATTTATTATCTGGCCTATCTGAACGGCTTTATTTGCATTAATATGTGACATGGGAACTACTCTTGCTTACTACATTCTCGTGCTGATTTAGTATTTCGTGTAAACCGTCTCGAGCGTGCTCTTAACGGTACGGCATAACAGCAGACTATATATTCTAATCAAACTGAATAACATCATATAATCAGAGTACACTCAGCATAACCGAATCACCAGAATGGGCATCACATAATCATCCAATACAGACATAACAGAATTCAGCAGAATACATGCAGCAGAATCATCAGCATAACATGTTGAACGGAATGTAGCAGAATAACAGAATAAAACAGCATGACAGAATGTAACAGCCTAACAGACTATGACAGCATATCAGCATATAACAGCGTAACAGAATACAGCAACATAACAGAATAGGTGTTATTCCCACCATAGTAATGTCCTCTGTTGACACTAGTATGACGGAATAACCTCACACCCTCAGTATAGGCAGACACTTTCTGGACCTTACTGCGGTGGGCTTCCACCTGCCGTGTGCCCCCTCGGGACCCCTTGACAGTGGGCGAATATTGTACCCCCACCTAAGCTTGCCCCTTTTCGACAATGCATAGGCGTGGTAACCGCACACCTCCAGGTATGCCATCTCGACACCACCTGTGGCGGGCTTCCACATTCAGGATGCCTTGACCTCCTGAAGTGGGATCATAGTGGCTCACGTGATCACGGCCTTTCAGCATGGACATATAGCCTTTTTTTAGCATGTGGCATATAGCCATGTTTCAGTAGCATTGGGCATTGGCCCTTATTCAGCAGCATTGGGCATTGGCCCTTATTCAGCAGCATTGGTGGTACCTGCAGCTTGGCATACTGGTTTCCCTATGGTTCATTTCAGCATCTTTACTTATCTCAGAGTTTATTATCATGTCTTTAACTAGGTATCTCAAGAATGCATGGCATATCACAGATTTCATCATAAAGTACAAATAACATACATGGTCAATACTATTTCATGACGTACAGCATACACGTGCATCCAATTCAACTATTAATCATCATTACAGCATCAGTACCACACTATGAGCCTCAAGAAGGTACCATTAGCTTTCCTTAGTCTCAAGCCGCTTAGCGAAAACTGAGGTTCGCTCAGCGGTTTGAACCTTAGCGCTTGGCGATAAAGGTTGTATCGCTCAGCGGTACTGACCTTATCGCCCAGCGGCTGAAACTTTCCCGAATTTTCTTCCACTGCCTTACTTTAAAAATATCTTTTTCACTTTCCACGTAAGTCTTTTCTCGCTCAGCGGTGCCTCAGACGCCGCTCAGCGACCCCTGTGCGAGACCTGAAAACCGATTTGCTCATCTCTTCCATTTTCTCTCCTTCTCTTCCATGGCACCCTACATGAGTCTCACACATAATTCAAGCACAATAATCACATCTAATCCAGGTCACAAGACCCTTCAGAATTGTCTCCTTAAGTCCTAACATTATTTCTAGCAATTATGTCCATAACTCAAAATCCACATAAAATTGCATACAAACATACAACACTTAGCCACCATTAAAGAGGTGAGGAACTAGGGTTACCCACTTCCTCAAGGACTTGTTGATGCTAGTAGAAAAGGAAACCAAGCCTTGCTTGCTTACTTGAAGGTTTCTTGACCTAAAACAATAACTTAACCTAATTAGAACAAACATGAGTTATGGAAGCTCAACTTCTTACCACATGATGAAAACTCACCCACAACTCTTCCTAGCCTTCCTTAGATGATTAGGAATGAATTATGGTGATGGAAAGATGGACTTGAAGCTTGCTTGAAGCTCCTAGGTCAAGAAAGCACAAAACCTAGGTTATGGAGATTTAGGGTTTGGAACCTTGGATTCTTGGATTCCACTTTAAGAGGCTTTCTAGCCTTGATGCTAGCTTGCTTCCTTGAGTGATTTGAGAGTGATTTAAGGTGATGAAGAACAAAGGATGATGATTTCACCTTGATGGAGCTTTGGAGAAATTTGGAAAGCTTTAGGTTTTTGGAAGTTTTTTGAAGAAATGGAAACTTAGGGAATTTTGGGATGAGGGCTTCGGTTTTAGGGGTTGGCCGTGGGCTTAATGGCCTTGGGTCATATATTTACTTTCCAATTTTACCCTTAGTGTATTTTAGGTTATGTTTGTTCATTAATTGTTTATGTCCGGACGTCCTAAAAATATTCCGGGCATACCGTTGTGACCTATTAATTATCCTTGTTAATATTAAAACCTTGGATGACATATTCTTACGTTTAATTTCATATCAATATATTTTACAGACTCCTGTGAGTCGTAAGGAATTTACAATAAAACCCTAATTTCGATCCAAACGTCACCAGACGTCACGAGATCGCAAAATTGTTATTTTTAGCTAGTCTTATAAAGATAAAATTAATATTTTAATTTTATTTTATTTTTATCTCACCTTTTCCTTGTTATTATATTTTTAATTCTTCCTTAAATAGCATTTTACTTGAAGGGAAAAGTCGGGTTGTTACAATCCACCCCCCTTCGAAAAATTTCGTCCTCGAAATTGAAAGATAAGGATAGATCCATACCTCTTAGAATAATTCCGGATAAGCTTGCTTCATATCCGCTTCTAATTCCCATGTGTGCTCCTTTACTTCTCCGTTCGTCCATACCACTCGTACCATAGGAATCTCATTGTGCCTCGTCTGACGAACCTTATGATCAATGATCTTCTGTGGTGTCAGCGGTAAAGACAAATCTTCTCTCAACTGTATCTGTTCTGGTTGCAACACATGGTCGGGGGATGCATAATACTTGCGCAACTGAGAGACATGGAAAACATTATGGATATTGGCAAGATTCGGTGGAAGAGCTATTCGGTATGCTACTGGACCGATACGATCTAGAATCTGGAACGGCCCAATGAATCGGGGGTTCAGCTTCTTGATCTTCAATGACCTCCCAATACCTGTTGCCGGAGTAACCTTTAGGAAGACATGATCTCCCTCTTGGAACTCAAGCGGCCTCCTCCGGTTATCTGCATAACTCTTCTGCCAACTTTGCGCCGTAAGCACTCTTTTGCGCAACAACTTCATTAACTCTTCGGTCTCTCGGGTCTCTTCAGGACCTAGATAGCGATATTGCCTGCTGTCGTTCCAACACAAAGGCGACTGACATTTTCGGCCATACAATGCTTCAAATGGAGCCATACCAATACTAGCTTGATAACTGTTGTTGTAGGCAAACTCCACAAATGGCAATATTTCCTCCCAGTTTCCTGGTGTATCAAGTGCACAAGCTCGCAACATATCTTCCAAGGTCTGAATAGTACGTTCAGACTGACCATCAGACTGAGGGTGATATGCAGAACTCAAGTGCAACTGCGATCCATAAGCTTTCTGAAACGCAGTCCAGAATCTGGAAGTAAATCTAGGATCCCTGTCTGAAATGATAGAAGATGGTACTCCATGCAATCTTACCACCTCCTTGATATACAGCTGTACAAGCTTCTCCAATGCATAAGTCATCTTGATTGGGATAAAGTGAGCAGACTTGGTCAATCTGTCCACAATTACCCAAATAGCATCAACTCCAGTTCGGGTACGTGGCAAACCTGAAACAAAATCCATGGCTATGGCCTCCCACTTCCATTCTGGAACCTCTGAAGGATTCAATAGCCCTGGTGGTTTCTGATGCTCAATCTTCACCCTCTGACAAACCAAGCACTTCTGTACCCAGTTCTCAACATCTCTCTTCAACCTTGGCCACCAGAACATATGCTTAAGGTCATGATACATCTTAGTAGTACCTGGATGCATCGTGAACTGACTCTTGTGAGCCTCTCGCAAAATATCCTCCCGTAAGCTGCCTTCCTTAGGCACACAGATGCGCCCATCAAATCTTAGGATCCCATCGGTATCTGTAGTCGCCTCTTTGATTTTACCTTCTCCAACGTCCCTGCAAAACTTGTACCATGTATCCTCCTGACAATTCTTCCGAGCCTCCACTATTCGGTGCTTAAACTCACTACTGACTTGAAGAGGATACAATGTCAACCTGTCATGCTGATGTGCAACAGTCAGATTAAGGTCACGAAACTCCTCCAATAACTTTGCTTCCTGTAACATCATATGAGCCATCTACAAGGACTTCCGGCTCAAAGCATCAGCTACTACATTAGCCTTCCCTGGGTGGTAATTGAGGTTGAAGTCATAATCCTTCAGGAATTCGATCCATCTCCTCTGACGCATGTTCAACTCCTTCTGATCAAACAGGTACTTCAAACTTTTATGATCTGAATACACCTCAAATCGAATTCCATACAAATAGTGTCTCCAAATCTTCAATGCAAATACCACCGTAGCTAATTCTAAGTCATGTGTAGGATAGTTTACCTCATGTTGCTTCAACTGTCTTGAGGCATAAGCTATCACTTGACGTCACTGCATTAGAACACAACCCAGTCCAGCACCTGACGCATCACAATAGACCTCAAAAGGTTCCTGAGGATCAGGTAATACTAACACTGGAGCAGTGGTCAACCTCTCCTTTAATTCACAGAAACTTCGTTCACATTCCGCAGACCAATTCATCTTTGCCCCTTTCCTTGTCAGTTTCGTCAACGGCAATGCAATCTGTGAAAATCCCTGAATAAACCTCCGATAATATCCAGTAAATCCCAGAAAACTCCGTAGCTCGGTAACTGAAGTGGGTTTCTCCCAGGTTCTGACCGCTTCAACCTTACTAGGATCTACTGATACGCCTTGATCTGAAATTACATGACCCAAAAACTGCACTTTCTTGGCCCAAAACTCACACTTGGAGAGCTTGGCATATAATTGTTTCTCCCTTAGAATCTCTAGTACTATCTGCAAATGTCTAGTGTGCTCATCTTCGCTCTTAGAGTACACCAGAATGTCATCAATAAAAACAATGACACAATCATCCAGATATTCACGGAAGATCCTATGCATATAGTCCATAAAAATCGCGGGAGCATTGGTCAAACCAAAAGACATCACTGTAAACTCATAATATCCATACCGAGATCGGAATGCCGTCTTAGCTATATCCTCCTCTCGCACTCTAATCTGATGATAGCCAGACCGCAAGTCAATCCTTGAAAAGATCTTGGCACCCTTCAGCTGATCGAGAAGATCATCAATCCTAGGCAATGGATACTTGTTCTTAATCGTCACTTTGTTCAATTGCCTATAATCGACGCACATTCTCATAGTGCCATCTTTCTTTTTCACAAACAACACCGGTGCTCCCCACAGTGATGCGCTTGGCCGTATGAACTGTTTTCCCATCAACTCTTCTAACTGCCTTTTCAATTCCTGCAATTCCAACGGAGACATACGATATGGTGCAATAGAAATAGGTCCAGCACCAGGCACCAGATCAATAGAGAACTCCACTTCCCGCTTCGGTGGAAAAGCTGGAATATCATCAGGAAACACATCCGGATAATCCCGAACCACCGGAATATCCTTGACTTCCTGCTTTGCAACTACCACTTCCGATGGGGCAAAGAAAACACAGCCTTGATCTCTTAACTGACAGAAATAGAGAATTGGCAACTCCTCCTCCGAGGCTACTGAACTGGTAACCATAGAAGGAAAAGTAACCAATTTCCTAGCACAGTCGAGAACCGCCTGATTAGCCTTCAACCAATCCATCCCTAGTATCACATCCAAACCCACTAGGGGAAGACAGATTAAATCAGCCACGAACTCTCTTTCTTGCAGCTGAAACGGACAACGCATACATACTTGACATGTCGTAACTGGCGGTGCAGTAGGGGTAGACACAGCAAGAGTGTACGGCAGTGTCGTAGGAGATAACTGTAACTCCTTTACACTATCGTAAGAGACAAAGGAGTGGGATGCTCCGGAATCATACAAAACAATCAAAGTCTTTCCATAAATAGTACAACTACCCAAAATCAGACCTTCTTTCTCCTTAGCTTCCTCGGCAGCCATAGTGAAGACTCTGCCTTGACGGAGGGTGGGTGGCGGCGCTACTGGACACTCTCTGACAAAATGGCCTATTTTGCCACATCTGAAACAAACTCCCTGTCCTGCCAAACATTCCCCAGAGTGCCCCCTGCCACACTTTGGGCAAGGTGTACGTGGATCTGTATGCTGCTGGGTCTCCGGCGCGCTCCTGCTCGGAGTACCTGATGACGGAGATCTCGTTGCTGGAGATCCTGTTCCTGCTGGCCCTGCTCTGGGCTGACTCTGCATTCTCCCTGATCCCTGCTAGGGCCTCGGTGGAAACTGACCTCGGCCTCATCCTGCTGCTGCTGCTTGAAACGGTCCCCTCTTCCTCGGTTCAGTTTGGGAACTGCCAGCACCATCAAACCTTCTCTTGAATCTGTCACTCCTCACCTGAGCTAGATCTCTATTGGCTTCTTCCTGAGCCAAGCAAGTGTTCACCAAAGTAGCATAATCACGGACACCGGCTACATTCAGAAAAACCTTCAATTCAGGTTTTAGACCCCGCTTGTATTTAGCACATTTCCAGCCTTCACTTGGATTCATTCGGTACATTGGTGAATATCGACAAAGCTTCTCAAACTTCGCCGTGTACTCGGTCACTGTCATTGATCCCTGCTTCAACTCCATGAACTCTGCCTCTTTTCTATCCTGCAACTCCTGTGGGAAATATTTGTCCAAGAATACCTCCTTGAACATGTTCCATGTCACTGGATCTATATCTTGCTCAAATTGGGGCTTGGTTGTATCCCACCATTTGCCCGATGCTCCCTTTAACTTCCGGGAAGCAAATTTCACTTTCTGTTGCTCCGTGCACGGGATATCTTCAAAAATTTGCTCCAATTTCCTAAGCCAGCCATGAACCAACTCAGGATCCATCACGCCTTCAAAGATTGGTGGATTAGCGCGTGAAAAATCCCGGAACTTCGTGGCCTCTTGTTCCTGCGCTGTCTGAGGTGTGTTGCGTTGGGCATTGGAAGCAGCCATCAATGCCGTAGCCTGGGCTATCTCTCGCAGAACATCTGCAAGGTCTGGGGACTCCAGAGTACGCTGTGTAGGGTCTCGGCGGGGTGGCATATCTAATATGTCGTACCTGCACAGTTCGAGGTGATCAGTCTCAAGAAAGGTAAGTACACAGAAACTTAGCACATACCACTTAGCTGAAACCTACACCGTAATCATGCCCGAAAGCATAGTGCAGCTCAGTCCTCAGGCTCTTTTGGACCAAACTGCTCTGATACCAAATGAAACACCCTAGCTAACTGTTTACCCGTACGTAGTAAACAAAGCTCACTAGGTTGTTGTCTACCTGGTCGGAATACTTTAGTCCATAGTTACTTTTCGAAAATAGTTGTTGCTTAATAAAATAAGGACCCATTTTAAACTTTTGCTTATATCACATTAATACTAAAATAGAGCCATGCGTTGGAATTAAACAAATATAACAAAGCGGATAACATTATCATAATTAGCATCTGTAATATACATCCAGTGGGTCCACCATACAAAGTCACATCATTGTATACATAGTAAGTACAATATACATCACATACACATAAACTGTAATACTGAATACATAAGTCAGAATACATCACATCAAAATACAAGGACTACTGGAATGCTACTCAGTAAGCCCTTGGCAAAATGTAAACATCTATCTATCTCCTAGCCGCTCATGGCTCAGCTGGCGGCTCTTCTGCATCCTCAAAATAAGATTCATCATCTTCTGTACCTGAAGTCATAAAACAGTGGGGGATGAGAACGGTAGGTTCTCAGTGGGAATAACCTTAGTTCCTGAGTCGTATATCAGATTATGTCGGACTTCAGGCCGCTCAGAGATCTCTAGTGAACATACATACTAAAGTCCCTACCATTTATTATCTGGCCTATCTGAACGGCTTTATTTGCATTAATATGTGACATGGGAACTACTCTTGCTTACTACATTCTCGTGCTGATTAACATTTCGTGTAAACCGTCTCGAGCGTGCTCTTGACGGTACGGCATAACAGCAGATTATATATTCTAATCAAACTGAATAACAGCATATAATCAGAGTACACTCAGCATAACAGAATCACTCAAATATGCATCACAGAATCATCCAATACAGACATAACAGAGTTCAGCAGAATACATGCAGCAGAATCATCAGCATAACATGTCTAACAGAATGTAGCAGAATAACAGAATAAAACAGCATGACAGAATATAACAGCATAGCAGCATATAACAGCGTAACAGAATATAACAGCATAACAGAATAGGTGTTATTCCCACCATAGTAATGTCCTCTGTTGACACTAGTATGACGGAATAACCTCACACCCTCAGTATAGGCCGACACTGTCTGGACCTTACTGCGGTGGGCTTCCACCTGCCGTGTGCCCCCTCGGGACCCCTCGACAGTGGGCGGATATTGTACCCCCACCTAAGCTTGCCCCCTTTCGACAATGCATAGGCGTGGTAACCGCACACCTCCAGGTATGCCATCTCGACACCACCTGTGGCAGGCTTCCACATTCAGGATGCCTAGACCTCCTGAAGTGGGATCATAGTGGCTCACGTGATCACGGCCTTTCAGCATAGGCATATAGCCTTTTTCAGCATGTGGCATATAGCCATATTTCAGCAGCATTGGGCATTGGCCCTTATTCAGCAGCATTGGGCATTGGCCCTAGTTCAGCAGCATTAATGGTACCTGCAGCATGGCATACTGGTTTCCCTATGGTTCATTTCAGCATCTTTACTTATCTCTGAGTTTATTATCATGTCTTTAACTAGGTGTCTCATGAATGCATGACATATCACAGATTTCATCATAAAGTACACATAACATGCATGGTCAATACTATTTCATGACATACAGCATACACGTGCATCCAATTCAACTATCAATCATCATTACAGCATCAATACCATACTATGAGCCTCAAGAGGGTACCATCAGCTTTCCTTAGTCTCAAGCCGCTCAGCGAAAACTGAGGTTCGCTCAGCGGTTTGAACCTTAGCGCTTGGCGATAAAGGTTGTATCGCTCAGCGGTACTGACCTTATCGCCCAGCGGCTGAAACTTTCCCGAATTTTCTTCCACCGCCTTACTTTAAAAATATCTTTTTCACTTTCCACGTAAGTCTTGTCTCGCTCAGCGGTGCCTCAGACGCCGCTCAGCGACCCCTGTGCGAGACCTGAAAACCGATTTGCTCATCTCTTCCATTTTCTCTCCTTCTCTTCCATGGCACCCTACATGAGTCTCACACATAATTCAAGCACAATAATCACATCTAATCCAGGTCACAAGACCCTTCAGAATTGTCTCCTTAAGTCCTAACATTATTTCTAGCAATTATGTCCATAACTCAAAATCCACATAAAATTGCATACAAACATACAACACTTAGCCACCATTAAAGAGGTGAGGAACTAGGGTTACCCACTTCCTCAAGGACTTGTTGATGCTAGTAGAAAAGGAAACCAAGCCTTGCTTGCTTACTTGAAGGTTTCTTGACCTAAAACAATAACTTAACCTAATTAGAACAAACATGAGTTATGGAAGCTCAACTTCTTACCACATGATGAAAACTCACCCACAACTCTTCCTAGCCTTCCTTAGATGATTAGGAATGAATTATGGTGATGGAAAGATGGACTTGAAGCTTGCTTGAAGCTCCTAGGTCAAGAAAGCACGAAACCTAGGTTATGGAGATTTAGGGTTTGGAACCTTGGATTCTTGGATTCCACTTTAAGAGGCTTTCTAGCCTTGATGCTAGCTTGCTTCCTTGAGTGATTTGAGAGTGATTTAAGGTGATGAAGAACAAAGGATGATGATTTCACCTTGATGGAGCTTTGGAGAAATTTGGAAAGCTTTAGGTTTTTGGAAGTTTTTTGAAGAAATGGAAACTTAGGGAATTTTGGGATGAGGGCTTCGGTTTTAGGGGTTGGCCGTGGGCTTAATGGCCTTGGGTCATATATTTACTTTCCAATTTTACCCTTAGTGTATTTTAGGTTATGTTTGTTCATTAATTGTTTATGTCCGGACGTCATAAAAATATTCCGGGCATACCGTTGTGACCTATTAATTATCCTTGTTAATATTAAAACCTTGGATGACATATTCTTACGTTTAATTTCATATCAATATATTTTACAGACTCCTGTGAGTCGTAAGGAATTTACAATAAAACCCTAATTTCGATCCAAACGTCACCAGACGTCACGAGATCGCAAAATTGTTATTTTTAGCTAGTCTTATAAAGATAAAATTAATATTTTAATTTTATTTTATTTTTATCTCACCTTTTCCTTATTATTATATTTTTAATTCTTCCTTAAATAGCATTTTACTTGAAGGGAAAAGTCGGGTTGTTACAAAGAGCACGCTCGAGACGGTTTTCACGAAATGTTAATCAGCATGAGAACGTAGTAAGCAAGAGTAGTTCCCTTATCACCTAGTAATGCAGATAAAGCTGTTCAGATAGTCCAGATAATAAATAGTAGGATATTTAGTATGTATGTTCACTTAGAGATCGCTGAGCGGCCTGAAGTCCGACATAATCTGGTACGAGACTCAGGAACTAAATTTATTTCCACTGAGAACCTACTGTTCTCATCCCCAATGTTTTATGACTTCAGGTACCGAAGATGCTTCATATTTTGTGGATGCTGATAAGCTGCCGCAGCACCATGAGCGGCCATGACAGTAGATGGACTTAGAGAGCTGGATGTCAGGATTTTTGTTAAGGGCCTACTGAGTAGTATTCCAGTAGCCCTTGTATTTTGATGTTATATATTTCGGATTCTGTATATGATATTTCAATTTATGTACATGTTATGTGTAGCTTACTTATTGTATATACAACTATGTGACGGATATGATGGACCACATGAATGTATAAATAATTGCTTTATTAATATACTGTTATACGCTTTGTTATATTGTTCTTTCTGACGCATGGCTCTATTTTAGTATTTATCCAATGTAAATGAAAAGTTTAAAATCGGTCCTTATTTTCTTAAACAACTATTTTCAAAAGATGACAATGAACTAAGGTATTCCGATCAGATAGAGAACAACCTAGTGAGCTTTGTTTATTGCGTACGGGTAAACAGTTAGCTAGGGTGTTTCATTTGGTATCAGAGCAGTTTGGTCTGAGTGAGCCTGAGGACTGAGCTGCACTATGCTTTCGAGCATGATCACGGTGTACATACTTTGGAGTTGTATAGTCTGAATCTAGATACATTAACCCTTTTCGAGTTTGGCCAACCCGAAATGGTGTGAGTGTAACTACTCAGTTATGCTACCCTAAGAACTGATACACGACGATGTGTTTACTTTGAAGGTTGTTACAGGTACCGTCAGAAAGGAGGCCCAGGCCTGGAAAGTGATAGCAACTCCCCGTAGGAATGTAACCCCGACCACCCCAAAGGCAACTGCCGCAGGTTTTGGAACCGTCTGCGAAGGAGCAGTAGCTGAGGAGAAAAGTGTAGAAATCGAAAAGAAGATGAAATTTGAGGATGTCTCCTGCCTGAACTTGACGGGTCAGACTTATGTCCCGGCAAATTTTCAAGGCAAGACTGACGGATGGTAAGATAGAACCAAGCCTCATCTAGAGTAGGGAGGAGCCTCGATTCCCGGGCACCACTCTATTGATGCAATTGAGAATAAGGACTCTTCTCAAGAGGAACCACGAGAGTTATAGGGCGTAGGTCATAAAGGAGAACGACGGCCATCTAAGTCAAAGACGGTGAAAGCCCTAGCCTTATGATTCGGCGACATAGTACCAACCAACTGGAAGTTGCGCCAGAGGCCAACACTGGACAACCAACCAGGGTAGACGGTAAGGACAAACCCCGGGAGGTAAGAAGACAAGTGCATAAGGAAGTGCAAACACTTAAATCCGTAAGGGAGTCATTCCTAGCAGACCCTCGAATGGTTACCCCAGCAAGTCTCCTATTCCTCCTGTTCCCCAAATTTTTCCCAACTCCACATCTTTTCTCACGATTCGCTCCTTAGAAGGGAGTGTGAACACTTAAACACGTAAGGAAATCAATTTTAGCAAGCCCTCGAATGCCTACAACGGTAACTTTCCCATTCCTCCCATTTTCTTAATCTTTCTTAGCTCAGTACCCCCTTTCTCTCAATTTGTTATTTAGAGAGGAGAGTTGGTTGTTAAAAACCTCTGTGGAAACTCTTTGGTAGATTTCTATCAGACGTACCCCAAGCATTTCGAGATTCCAAATCGTTACCACCCCGTAAAGGTGCATTCGTGCCCAAGAGTCAGGGATTGGGTTGAAACGACCATAAGGTGGAGGCCAGCACTAATGTCACCTAGCTAATAAGACCCTTGTAATTCCTATTAGTAATTGGGGAAGTTCAAAAGGATAGTTAAGGATTCAAACCTCAAGCACCAGGATTCGCCATAACCAGGAACTGAGCTAAATGAAACCCCCAAGTCACGCTAATCCTAGCCAACCCCCAACATTGCAGGAAGATGACGCACAAAGGTATGTGGTTTTAAGAAGGCTAGACCCCTTACATTGATGGACTTGTGGACCCAGAGGCAGCCCATAGTTGGGTATAGGAGATAGAGCAGGTAGCTAAAAACATCGTCGACATTGACACTCAACAAATCGAGGTCGCAGCCAGAAAGTGGAAGGATGCAGTAGAAGCATGGTGGGACACCACCAAACCCGTCCAAACCATCGGAAGCCGGTTCATGAAGACGGTGGTAGACAAGTATTGTCCCCAAAGATTACGAAAGTCGAAGGAAGACGAGGTTCCTGGAACTAACACGAAGATAGATGACAGTGGCGGAGTATACGGTAATCTTTGAGAGGCTAGGCCGTTACTCGAACACCCACCAGATGGATCCCGACAAGCAATAGGAAGGCGAAAATACTGAGAAGTGCACGATGAATCAGAGTACGGACCCGGTGCATGCGTTCGTCATTCACATCGACGTGAGTGATTATGCGATGAGGGCGGATAAGTGCCTGATTTTGGAAAGGGTCAGCAAGAAATCTGACAGCAACCAGTATTAAGGAAAACAGAAGAGGGAGGACCGAGCAGGCAAGTGCCTCGCAGGATTAAAGGAGAGGGATACCTTCTCTAGCCCTACGAAAGATAATTTCCGAAGATGTGGGAAGAGACGAGAGACTTAAGCGACTAATACGAGTGTTAAAGCGCACTCTATTAGGGAAGTAAAAAGTTTGAGAAGCTAAGTTATGAGGACACATGGTGGGAGAGGCTGAGTGAGCAAGTGCAGAAAATGAGAGAATTAAGAGAAGAGTATATCAGAGGGTATAAAGATGAGGTGAGGTATGGAAACAAAGTGAACCAGCCGTTAGAACGAGACGTACATGGGGGAACCAGGAAGAACATGAATACAGATATAAGTGCGAACACAAACTCAGGGAGACTGAAGGGAGATGAGCAGGCTGAAATGTGAGAATCACGAATGTAACTCAGATTTCCCCTAAGGAAGTAAGGAAAGATTAAGATATGGGAGACATAGAAGACTGATAAGTCAATTTTATACCCTAAGTTATTACTCTATAAGTGAGCAAATGCATACTAA
>QANU01054581.1:10415-27949 GCA_003254905.1 Nissolia schottii
TCGCGATCCTCTAATTCCCACCTACCTAAGGGTATTAATATTAAAGGTGTTTGTGAAATTTTCCTCCGGGAGATTATTTTCACAGACACCGTTTTGCGTGCCAAAGGTCCATCGGCGAACAACGGCTGTTCGGTTGTCTGCCGAATTTTCTACCGCGACACGTCCAAATTCCTAGGGATATTTTAGCTAAAATTTTCCATCTTAATTCCCTAATCATGCTTAGAAAATTAATTAATTATTTATATTTTACGAATATTTCTCTAACGGAAAATCGGGATGTTACATAAGCTGCCTGTATAGGTTGACTTGCATAAACAACTAAATATGTATCTTTGTAATCAAGGTTTAAATTCGTGACTTGTGGATCCATTACTCTGTTCTTAGTGGATGTATGTTATCTTGCTTTACCATCTATCAGTTCTTCGTATCTATCGAGCGTAAGATATAACTCGCATGCGCATGGCTCTTAATTGAAACCTAAAAGTAATTGGTGGGAAAAAAATAGGGTCCCTATTTTAAGGATAACAGAACTACTTTCGCAAATAGCTAGGGACTACGAGTATGCTCACACGACAGATAACAGCCTAGTGGACGCGGATTATGACTTAAGCATAAGCGCTAACCTGGGGTGTTACACTTTATATATATATATATATGATACTATTTTAATTGCTTTGGTATAATAATAATCTTATATACATTATTGAAAATTACATATTGTTTCCATGACTTAAAATAGCATGTTTTACTACTTTATTATTATAATAAATATTTAATAGTACATTTTACCTCTTATAAGATTAATTAGATCTCCATAATAATTCACTTAGTATTATACAAAGGTTAAGACGTGAGGTATACATAAACTATATTTTTGTAACTTTAATAACTAACTTCATTGGTTATTTTGTGGTCGTGATTTATCGTTTTATAAAGATTAACATTTATTTTACAACTAATTTTAGAAAACATATTGACATTAGGTACGTTAATGTTTTTAAGCATAGTGTTGCCTTTATTATATTTGAGTGTTTTGGTACTAATTTAGTTTCCCAGTCTCAATAATTGACTTGTAAATATTAATTATGCAAAATTCCTCTTAAAGAAAAAGTGGGATGTTACAAGCTGCCAGTGGAGCAGTGAAACTCCCTAACTAACTGGTCTATGCTTAAGTCATAAGCCTTCCAGACTAGATGGTGGTCTTCTGGTGGTGCGAACTACTACTGTTCTAAGTTATCTTTCCAAACTAGGGTTTACCAAAAATATGGGCCATTTTGAAACTCCTTTCACAATTATTGGTGCTAGAAAATAGAGAGCCATACAAATAATAACTGACTTAACGGCATAACAAAAGAATAAGGGAATACGAGTACATACCTGTCACGTAATAACCATCTGAAGGAGTACACATAAGTGCCTGAAAAGTCACATACATACACATATACATAGTCCAAAAGTATCGTTCTTACTAATAATAGCTAGCAGTTACCAATATACATATCAGTTTATACATACAAACTAACCTAATACATATACATAGTCGTCTATATAACCTACGTACACGGATGACAGCTACTCATTGCGTGTACGGTACAAACCTACTAACACTCCCTCTACCAGGGGGCATACATCAAACGTACATCCTTGCCACTGCCTACTCGTCAGAATCCTCCTTCTCCCTCTCTGCTGGATCCTCTTCACCTGTGGGCTCGTGGTCACTGGACAAGGCGGTCACCGCCGTGAAGTCCTTGTGGGCATATCTGCACGGCAAGGCGGGAGTCACCCTCTTTCTCGCTGTGGTCCAGCGGTCGCGTCCTTGAGCTGGAGGAGTGGATAATCCCGGGTCCGCCATAGGGTCAGCCTCAGGCTCTGGCTCTGGCTCTAGCTCTGAAGGAGGAACCTCATTCTCACCATTGAGATAAATTGGGTCATAGCTGTGGCTCCTGGATGCTCGTCTACCCAAATGGGACATTGCGGCGAGGATCCGAGTCCTTGAGATAACTGGGGAGGCTGCGCAGGCTGTGGCTGTGGCTTTGAGGTTAAGTTGGCGGGAGCGAACGTGCAATTCTCTATCAGAGTGTTCATGCGGAAGTTACGCTGACATGTGCGAGTGAATAGCCAAAGATCCTTCGCCGGCAGAGATGCCATTTAGCTGATCTGGAGTCATACATGAGTGGGGGTAAGAACGACTTCGTTCTTAGTGGAAACTCGACGTGGTCTCTAAGGTTCATTTCTCGGGCAGAGTCCAGGCCACTCAGGAAACCTCTAAGTGTCATGCATACTAGCCCCTGACTGATTATTGTCTTTAACCTGAGCAGCTTTATCTAAATTACTAGGTGATTGAGATACTAATCTTGTCATTAACTAGGCTTCGTGCTCTTTAACTTTACGTTATTGCTAGGAACACAATAGTTGTCTCAGGATGTTCCCTTGACAATACATAATGCATAAACATATATAGATACGTACATATACACATGCTGGCATAAATGCATACATTCATTCATTCATTCATACATGTGGACATATATAAATGTTTATAGTGCATGGGGAAAAGTCTGGGGATCTCTTATGCACCTTGTGGCCGAGTCCTTCTTAGTCCTTTGTGCCTTTGTAACTGTGGCCTGGGTTACAACCTCTTTCTTGTGCCTATCGTGTCGACCCAGCGGCGTTCTTGACCTGTGTGGTAGCTAACCACGTAAAGCTCATAGGAGGATGACATCGAACACGATAGGTACAACCACCCCCTTACAGGAATGGCGAGGGATCAGACCTTGGACTGATCAGATATGGACGCGTGGGTCGGCCCTTAGACTCGACCACGTTCTATCTTACTGCTTACTTCAACTAGGGTCCCCCTTCTTTCTTTCTTTCTTCGGCCTTGGCCGATTCTTATCATTTCAGGCCTTAGCCCATTACTATCGTAATCAGGTCTCTCTAACTATGTTGCTTATAACCAATCCAGCTTGTCGAATTGGTGAGGGGCGTGTCTGTAAGACGTGCCAAGTTATATAACTATACTCCTTAACTAAGGTCTTCCGCAATAACTGGGGTCGGAACCTCTCTAACTCGTCTTCGTTTCCTAGGGTTCAATTATGATCTTGTTGGACTTCAAGTGAGGTTTTCTAATTATCTACGGTCACCCTAAACCCTACGATGGTTGTTTCCTCATGATGTATGCTCTCATGGTTTAGGGTACGCATGGTTGTGCCTGATGGATCCCCTAACATAGTTAAAACTCAATTTTTTTAGTGAGCATTCGAATGATTAGGGCTAGTGTATTCAAATGATTTTTGCAATCGATTGATCAAGGAATTCAATCGATTGAAATCCTTCCCAGCCTTTTATTCGATTGAAATCCTCATTCATTCGAATGAAATCCCAAATTCTTTCATTCGAATCCCTTGGGAATTCAATCGAATGAAATAGTGTAAAATTGGCTCCCGATCTCATTTTCTAGTGATTCAATCAATACAGTTATGGTTCCTAAACGTCAAAATCATTGAAAACCATCCTACATAACTTACATCCTAGAGTTTTCACAAAGTATTTTTGCAGTCAAATATATACAGATATATATATACAGTCACAAAATCAACCACATAGATAGTGGGCTTAGAGTTACCCACATCCAATGGAGATTTGGACTCGGTAGCTTTGCTACTGGCAATTTTCGGCTTGTGTTGGCGTGCTCTGGGAATTTTTTCGGGACCCAACAAAGTAACTGAGATGTGTCCGAACGGGACTGGTGTTTGTGAAAATGAAAGAAAGAGACGTAAAGTCTCTGAAAGTGAAGTGGCTATTTATAACCATGTTCTGTGGCTTTTTCCTTTTTCTTTTTCTTTTTCTTTATTTTTAATTGCTTTTATTACTATTATATGTTTTCTGGAGAAAATATCTCCTGAGAGAGATAGGAATCCCCTCTAGGGCCGGTTCCAGTCCCGTTTGATCGCGTTTTGTCCAAAATATCTCACACTCGGTTGCCCTAAAAATATTTCGGACATACCATCATGATCCACTAATTTTTCGTATCGTTCTGGGGGCTTTCACTTAGGGATCTTTAAATTTCTTATCGCGACAAGAAATTCCACGAGTGTCTACCAGTATCCGAAACAATTTCCGTCCGAGCCAAAACTCATTCGAACGCTCATGAAAATTCACAGGATGGCGAGACCTAACCTAACCACCAATCTTGGGAGTTTGGAGGTCAAATCTCACTTTCTCGCCCTATTGAACGGCTTTTGACCGTCATTAACGGTGTAGTCTACGGGTTTTCTGTACAAGGAAGAATCGTGATGTTACAAGCAGCGCATCTACCACAACATCCTGACTCGCACCCTGGTGCCGAGGGGTGGCAACCACTTAGTGATGACCAAGGGCGACAACCTGGTGTTGTGGGCCATGGCAGAGGGTCACTCGATCAACTGGGCCCTGTAAGTGCTTCACAACATGGGGCAGGCACGCACACGGGGAACCGTGCTGTTGTAACATCCCTCTCTTTTCTTAGTAAAAATTTCCCTGGATAACTGTTCGTAGAGCCCTTTGTATGAGTTAACATATGGAAGTCGGTAGAAATTATTCTGTTTGGTTTTGATAAATTCTGATGACACTTAAATGATTCCTTTCGACCTATAGAGTAGGATGAAAAACTAAATAGTCGGTATGACGAAGTTCGGTTTAGTTTCAAGCGATTCCGCAGACACTAGAACGGCTCCGTTTAGCTAGTAGAATTTAACAGAGAGCCCCAAGTATCTGGAAATCTAACCTGTACAAGGGAAAAGTTATAAATACCATGGATTAGTCTCAAAATCCCATTAGGAAGACTAGGTGATAGCAAAAATGCAAGCGGGACAGCGTACGACAAAATGCTATCAAACAGGACTGGAAAGTGGGGCCTACAACCAACCAATCTGCACTCTCTCTCACGGTTTCTCTCTCTAAATATGGACCAAGTAAATTGGTCAAAGTCAAAGATGACTAGGATTTGAGTCATCATCCTTATCTTTTATATTTTAATTTCTTTTTCCTTTTTCTTTTTCAAAAATTATGTGGCCATTAAGGGCCAAGAACCACGACCTCCCCCTCTATAGATAGCCCTCATTTTCACTTCATTTTCACATATTCTCATCCTTTTCAAAGCTCTACCGAAAAATCGTTCAGTTCAGAAACCCTGCTGGAACGTTGCGGAAATCAGGAAACCGGTTAGGAATGCTGAACACTGAGGGAACCTGCATCTTGTCAACCATCTCCAACCCTCTTTAAAGCTCTAAGGAAGTGGGTAAACTTAGCTTGCTCACCTCCTTGGGAGCTTATGTTTGATTCTATGCGATTCTGTGAACTGTTGTAGATTATGTTAGCTATGCTAGGCTTAGGTTGTATAGATGATTTCAATATGTTTTCTAAGATGAAATATATGGTGTAATGGTTGTTGGAACTTTGGAAGAACCCCAAGAAGTGGCCATGAGAAAGGATGTAAGAAGAAGCAAGAAAAGAAAGAAAAATGTGCACGTTGTACCCAGGGCGTTGAGCGACCTTTTGGACCGCTGAGCGGGTACCATGAACCGCTGAGCGGGACCATTAACCATTGAGCGGCCTACGGGCTGAATGGAAAAGTGATTTTAAGATGAAGTTGGTGACGTGGATGGATTCAGGGACTGCTGAGTAGACCCACAGGGGCGCTGAGCGGCCTGAAACCTAGAAGTCCCATGGAGACCTAGACAGGGGTGACGAGGTGAACTGAAAATTCCCGAGGGTGTCAAGTAACCCAGGGAACTCTAGGTCACTGAGCTAACCTAAGCCAGGGAACAAAGGTATATGACAACTATCTTGGGCCCATAGTTTCCAACAAGCATTGATTTGACTGATGTGTGATGTATGTGGAACATTGCATGTAGTATGTATATGATATAAAGCATCATGAGGACAGGGTGTTCACTTAAGTGTTAGTGCAACCTTAGGGAACTAGAGGTTAATCACTTAATGTTAAAGATCATAATTGAATGCTAGGGAACAAGAGATGTTCTAAGAAGGTTCTGACCACCATGGGTTCGGTATACCTTAAGACAAGTACATAATTATATAATAGGAATCCCTCTGTTGGCACGTCTATGGACAAGCCCCTCACCAGTCCAAAAAGGTGGATTGGTCAATGATGTTAATGAAAAGAAAGAAAGAAAGCAAAGGAAAGATGAATGATATGAGGGTGACGTCACACCTAAGATAATGATAACGATGATGATCATAATGATGATGAGTCTACGCTCGAACTGGCTTTGCAGGAGCACCCCTCGACATCCCACCAGTTGGATGGTTATCTCTATTGATGGGCGATAATGACCCAAGTTGGATGGTTATCTCTATTGATGGGCGATAATGACCCTCGTCATCAATAGGGAGAAGAAGTAGGTTGTAACCGGACGGCCACGGTTACAAGGGTGGAACGACTCAAAATGACAAAGGAATAACGAATGACAAGAAGGACGCTATCATGGCTCATCAGTTAGTCGGAAGCGTAAGAGAGACCCAGTTTCCCCATGCATGAGACACATAACGAATGAATATGTGATGAATGAATGTGTGATACCTAAGTATATAATAATGTATGTAAGTCTATGTAGTCATCAAGAGAACGCTCGAGATGGCCTACGTATATACACGTAGTAAGTCAGTAAGCACGAGAACCTAGATAAGAAAAAATAGATCCTCCGTCACCTAGTAACTTAGATAAAGGCGTTGAGGATCCTAGGCAAGATAATAATCAGTAGGAAGTTAGTATACATGTACATGTAGAGATCTCCTGAGCGGCCTGGTTCATAAGTGAGTTAAAACAGTATCCCTACGCACTAAGGTACACCACTGAGGACAAACGTTCTCACCCCCACTCGCTTATGCTTCTAGGAGAAGATGAAGGCTACGATGAGCAACATGAGGAACAATAACGGACCAGGTATAGCCGCCGGTAGCAAAGAGGCAAGACTCCCGAACTAAGAGGACAAGCCAGGGTAGTTGAGCACGAGATGGCTTTTTGTTATGTATTTTGATAGGCATGTTATATATATATCTATGTAAATTATTATAACAGGATATGTTTTGTTGTATATATCTGTACTGGACCATGTATCTGCTTGTATGACTATTATACTAAAAGTGATTGTTTGTCGTAAGCCCCAGGCTCTGCCGTTTGTATCATATATTCTGTTTCACACGCGGCTCATACTTTATGAATAAGTAACCAGCAGGAAAGTTTTAAAATGGTCCATATTTTCCTTAACCCAGGATTTTTGAAAAGTAATGAAGGACTATAAGTATTCCCACCAAGTGATTAATAACCTAGTGAGCATTGCGTTCGACCCAAGCGTAGGTAGTTAGCTAGGGTGTTACACTTGGTATCAGAGTAGTTTGAGCGTAGGCAGCTAGCTAGGGTGTTACAGTTGTCGTACGGGGTTCACATAACGACTATTCTCCGTTACTTTCGGGTCCCTTTGGAAGGTATACTTTGTCAGTTTTCCTTTCGTCTGCAATTTCCTAAACTTTGCACCTTTCTAATTTCTAACGGGTATTTGCTTTTATAACAGGGGAGGTGAAATGGTCCATCAAGGGAAACTGGAAGGTCGATTCGGGCTGCCTGGCAAAGATGCACATTTCCCTAACCGATGATAACACCTTGGAGTACAACGTGCTCAAGGGACGTCGGGTTAGGAGGCGCACCGCTCCTGCTACTGCTCTGGTTCCATCCTCCTTAGCACCGGGCACATCTTCGGTGCCACCACCGGATCCATCGCTGTCCCAGATGGACTTGATCATGGCTCGACTAGATGCTCTGAGCATTGCATCCGCTAAGCAGGAAAGGGTTTTGCATCAGCTGGACGTAGACATGGGTTCCCTGTGTGCCCATTTCGGCATCCAGTGCTTTGGGTATCCTCCAGAGATGGCCCCATCGGGTGTTGGGGAACCGTTGACGGCTGGCACTTTTGCAACTCCCACAGCTGCCGACGAAGAGATGTCTCATGCTCCAGAGGGCGGGGATTAGGGATTAGGGTTAATCTAGGGTTAACAGGGGTAGGTTTTCTTAATAATTTTTAGTCTGGTCGCTAATCCAGCTTTCAGGGTAATTGTAAAGCTCCTTGGTCACCAATCTGCTGTAATTCAACCTATTATTATTGAGAATTGCGTCGGGTTGTTTATCTAATTTCCTTTAGCTGTGTTTTAACTTGTTTGTTCTTTTACTTACACCGATTGCACATTTATAACTGAGCTTGCTTGTAAGAAACACCACACGAGATCGAAGGGGCTGGGAGGTCTGAACTTTAAACCAATGGCTAGCTATTGGACTTAGAGAGGATCTAGGAAATTGGGGTAAATTTGGGCAAAGGCTCATTTGCTACATTCTGATATAGTAATTCGAATGACTAGCTCTGAAGTCATTCAGATAATTAGCGAAATAGGTGAGGCATTCGAATGACCCGTGGGTAAATCATTCGAATGGCCAACCTGAAAATCGAAGTATTCGAATGACCAACAGGGGGTCATTCAAATGGATTCTGAGAGTGGTTTTTCTCAGGTTTTCTAAGTGTTTACTCCTTCTAAGGTTTCTTGCTTCTCCGGCCTCAAGGCTTACCTTTCTCGTCTAATGGGGGTTTTGTCACTCCATTGCCTAACTGATTTCTCTACGAGGGCTAGTGAACTCTCGGCCTAACGCTACATTGTGTACCATTCCTCCTTGTGGCCTAGTTGATGGGTTGCACTTGCACCATCTCAAGTTGATCAGACTCAAGAAGGACGTGTGTACCTAAATTTAGGCTATGCGAGTCCGCAGAGTATACACCGTTGTCGTGCTCAGAAGCACAGTGCAGCTCAGTCCTCAGGCTCGCTAGGACCAAACTGCTCTGATACCAAATGTAATACTCCTACTAGCTATTTACGTTATAGTCATAAACACCTATGTAGAGTTGTTATCTTCTTTGGTCAGGATTACTCGTAGTCCCTATACCTTGTAAAATAGTTTAATGCGAAAATATGAACCGGTTTAAAAAAACTCTTACATGTTTAACTATACTCACAAGTAGGAGCAACGCGTGAACAACTATGTAGGTACAACAAAGAGGTAAAGCCCTATGATATAATTCACATATTACGTGCACCTCTTTCAGTCTTACACTTAGATAGATGTAACCAAAGAATACATTGTTACTCTAGCACTAATATTCTTCCGAGTCTTCGTCCATATCCTCCTCGTCATCGTCGGAGTCGAGCTCCATGGAGTCCTTCTCCCCAGAGTCATCATTGGTGGATAAAGGGGAGTCCAAGACTGGGGAGTCCTCATCCTCATCCATCTCCTGGGAAGTCTCAGGGATTATGGGTAGGTCCCGACATACGGTGGAAGGTCCAGCCTCAGTGTCGTGAGTGCGTGGGGTGAGGTGTTGTCTGAAGAACGGGTTTACCCGCATCCTAGGTCCTGTACGGTAGTAGGACAGCCGCGGGGGACGTAGAGAGTTTGGGTCCACCTCGACGTCCTTCTCGTATGGTGGAGACTCTTCCGCATATTTGTCTAAGACAATCGGAGTGGCTGGCATGGATCCCAAGGATCGTGAATGATGAAAGCCTCTTTAACCACTTTCTAAGATCTTGACACAGCTTAGGTTTTGTCACACTATGCCAAGCTCATAGAAAGCTTATCTGCGCTTTTGTCATTCAAATTAAATTTATATATATCCTACTTTACGGCTTGCAGATTCCAAAGGAATCCGATTACAGTATAGTGGGGTATAGTCGAATCCACAGAGGGTTGCAAAAATACTGTTCTTGAGTTTGATTAATTAAACAATGAAGTGAAGGGTTTGATAATTGTTTGATAATTGTTTTAAATTGCTTTCGCATATGAAAAGATCGCAGGTTTCCCTTGTTAAACTGTTACTTTCGTATACAAGCTTAACAAAGTACACCAAAATGATTTCGAATGTGTAAGCGGCTAACGTTTATTCCAGTTACGGCAACAAGGTTAGATGAATGATTTCAATCTGACTCTAATGGTTGTAATTGTTCATTCACAACGTTCTAGTCTAGAATCTAGTTAAGCATCATGATTTTGAATTTAGCTTGGTTATGACTTAATTAGCATAACAATCGTTCATACAACTAAGTCCCAGGCCAAGAATCAAATCACTAAACAAAGCTAGCCTTAAGCATGAGTTCATTCAAGCAAATCATAAGAAATAGATAAATTCATATGCAATAGTTACATGGATACAAGCAAGCTACAATAATGGCCAAAATCCCAACAAAAAGAGGATTAGGAATCCATCTTACAAGAGAGTCTCGGAGGCAAAGTTTAGGCACTTACCATGACACGTACTCACGCTATCATGGCCATGACTTCGCCGAGCTTCCTCAATCTCCGGCTCCTTCACAAGCCTCGTCTTTGTTCCTAACCTAACCTAAACTAAACTAAGCTTTAAAGTACAAAGGAAATATGTAAAAGAAGTGAAGAATGGAGGGGGAAAGGGATGGTTTCGGAATGGCATGGCCTCCTCTATTTATAGGCAAAATTTGGGTCCATCGCTCAGCGGTTTGGGTGTCATCGCTGAGCGATTAATCCTTTATCGCTGGGCGGCGGCGCGTAATCGCTGAGCGATTGTACTTTGCATTAAATGCTCGGCAGCTTTTTGCAGGCGGTGCTGACGTGTCGCTCTGTGATTGGCTGGTCCTAGTTGGCTCCAGCTGGCTCAATGATGGCGCCGGTGCAAGTGGCTTGCCGACTTGAGTTCGCTGAGCGATTAGAGTAATATCGCTGAGCGATTCGGTCTTGAGCGCTGAGCGATACATGTTCATCGCTGAGCGATGCCTTCGTCCAGAATCTTCTCTTTAAGCTCTTTTCCAATTCTGCCCTTTTCTTCCATTCTTCATGGGATTATTCTTCATAAATTATGCTTGCATCCATCTTCAAAATATATTTAATATCCTACAAAATATGGGGAATTAATTAGATAAATTGTTTAAAAACATAACAGATAAGTGCCATTTTGATATGTCAATTTTGTGTAAATTGGACACTTATCACTCCCCCTGACTTAAGACCTTGTTTGTCCTCAAACAAGAGGTAGTAGAATTATTTTACAAGAGATTAATGCTTATGAACAATCGGTTAATGCAATGAATTGAAATGTTTTAAACGGTTAAAGCTTGAGACCATGTGAAACAACATAGAACCTGAACAAGTCAAATGCATCAAATACTTGAATGGCATAAGCAAATCACACTATCCAATGTCTTTTCCACCAAGGAATTTATCTTTATGAACACTATGGTCAGTGGACCAATTTGGGGTGAGTGTTTTCGCTCTATATCACCATTGAATCACAACAATTTAAATTTGTTACCTGTCTCATCATTCAATGCAAAAGTATGGTCATGCAAGGATCACAAAGGACTTTAAAGGGTTGTAATGGGGCCAGGTTACAAAGAACATTGGTTTTTCTGGGTATGCAAAATTTTCCAATTAAGAGAGCAATGAAAACCACCTCCTTGTTGTCACCTGTTTTCTTTTCAACATTTTTCTTCTTTTTCTTTTTCAACCCTTTTTCTCCTTGATTTTCTTTTTCCTCTATCCCTTTTTCTTTTTCTTCTTTTTATTTTGGGATAGAATGTTTTTACTTTGCTTCTTGCTTTTGTTCTTTTTATCTTTTGTTTCTACCACTTTGGCTTACCTTTATCTCCCCCTGACTTGGATTTTTGCACATAATCCAATTTGAATGCTCTCTTAATCTAGAAATTAAGGGATAACATTCTTTTTCTACTTATGGCTCGGGGATTATGAACGAAAATTTTCTCATGTTAGGCTCAAATGGGGTGCAAAGGATGTACCTAATTAAGGGTCGGCTTTATTTGGCCAAGTGGGTTTAAAATCTAAAGAACAGAATGCCTTGATCATCTCCTATTATTTCCATACAATTCATCGAAACTAGAGACTTAAACAAATTCAATTGCGTAAAACAATGGTGATTCTCTCTATCTCACTTAGTGTTTAGGCTCACTCCCTCACATGGCTAGGGTTTATTTCCTTAGTTTCAAAACATCTTCAAGGTTATGCTTATATGAACAAGTAAAAATATGCATATGTACATGTTTATGGTATCTATGCATGAATCACAAAATCTATGATGAATTATGAAACAATTCAATTCATGAAGTATATTTGTTCATGCATCAAATCCAAGTAAAATAAACTACTACTTTGTTTTTAAACAATCAAGTCTTAATCATATATTAAACTACTAAAGAAATTAATTAAGGTGTTAGAAAATTAAGAATGCTCCCTGTTCATGGTGAATATCTTGAAGTAGCCTCGTTGATGTAGCCTTTTGTCCATTTTGTCTATGCTACTTCATCTTGCTTCAATGTTTTGATGAGATAGAGGCTCATCCTTCTTAAGGAATCATGCTATTCGTCCTCCAAAAGTGTGTCTCTCTTTTTGGTGTTTGTAGAAACTTCATTTGGTTGTTCTTCGGCCTGCAAAAACAATCAAAGAAAACTTCCTTTCTTCCAAGTAGCATTAAAGAGATTGTGTTTTTATTTTGAATCCTTTTGTAGACAGAATTCCCTACAATCTTGCAGACAGAAATTCCTGCTTAAGTGGTCAGAATTTCCCACTTCTTGTGGACAGAATTTACCACTCCTTGTGGACAGAATTTACCACTCCTTGTGGACAGAACTTCCCACAATGAATTTATGGATTCAAAATAAAACATTTCATCGATCTTAAGGTGCTTTTAGAAAGATTCTTTTCTTTAAAATTTCTTTCCATTTTTTAAACAAATAAGAATCCTTTTTCAATTAGCTCATGCACCTCATAATTGCTTAAAAGGTTTAAAATTTGTCATTAGGTTTAGAAATAAAAAATGCTTCAAGTTTAGCTCAATTGAGAAGGATTAGCATTTTCAAAATCCAAACTTAATTACAAGATTTAGAAAACCCTTATTTCTTTTTCACCATATTTCTAGAAATTATCCTTAACACCTTAATTTAATTAACCCTCAAAATTAATAAACTACTAATTAATAAAAACTTACAGAACTCTGGGTTGCCTCTTAGACAGCGCTTTGTTTAACATCGTTAGCCCGACGCATTTTTCCTTCTAGCTCCTTACTTCATCATCAATCCTCCCCTCATAGCAAGAGTTCTTAGGGTTCAGCTCCGAATTAGCCGTGAATCTTCTTTTCTTCATCTCCGCCATATCATTAGCCAATTGTCCCAATTGTGTCTCCAAGTTCCTAATAGAGGTTTCGTTGTTCTTTTGATTTATAATTGATTGTTGCATAAATTGATTAAATGTTTCCTCTATTTTGGAACTTGAATACATGGGAGGCTGATTCTGATATGGGCGGGGTGGTTGGTACGGCGGTTGCGGAGCTCTGAATGATGGTCCGGCCTCTTGCCTCCATGGCTGATTAAAATTTTGATTCGGCCCCCTTTGGAAATTGTTTTGATAAGGTGGCCGTGGCTGGTTTTCAAGGAAGTGAACTTCTTCTTCCCTGAAATGACAAACACTAGACGGGTGATTGCCATTACAAATTTCACATAAAAATACCTGTTGCCTTTTTGCATCACGGACCTCTCTAATTTGCTTTGGCAACTCGCTTAGGGCCTTTTTCACCTCGTCTATCTGTTGTTGGAGTTGCTTGTGTTAGGCAAGCATGGCATCGTTGGTTCTCAGTTCAAGCACTCCTCCTCTCCTAGGACCTCTGTTGTACTGGCCTTGTTGATCCGTCAAGGCCATGGAATCAATAATGGAGATTGCTTCCTCCGGAGTTTTGGACATTATCTGTCCACCGGCTGCAGCATCAAGCATCTGTTTGTGCTGTTGTTGGAGTCCGTTGCGGAATATATGGATTTGTGTCCGTGCATCAAACCCATGATTAGGGTACTTTCTCAGCATGGATTTGTAGCGTTCCCAGGCTTCACAGAGACTTTCTCTAGGAGCCTACATAAATGTAGCAATTGCAGTCTTTAAATCCATAAATTTAGATTGAGAAAAGTACCTGGCACAAAACTTTTCCTCCAACTGATCCCAGTTTGACAAGACGTTTTGTGGTTAATCAAGCAACCACTCCTTAGCTTTTCCGATCAAGGTCAGGGGAAACATTCTTAAAAAGATAGATTCTTCATCGGCCTCGGACATTCCCGCGGTCCCACAGAGTTCATAGAATTTTGTAAGATGAGCATACGGATCCTCATGATCCAAACCTGCAAAAGGGTTAGCATATAATAATTGAACCAGACCAGGTTGCATCTGAGGTTGTCTTTGAGCTCCAGTAGTTCTGCTCATTCTAATAATGTTTCTAGGGGTAAAGTTAACAAAACCCCTATTGTCACTGGCTCCAGTATTGGTACCAGCTCCAGTGTTGTCTCCGGTTCCAGTATTGTCGGCCATGGTGTGTTCTTGGTTGGTTGAAGAAGTTGATGATGGAGTTGTCTCTTGCTCTCCTCTTTGTTTGGCTAAGTGCTTTTTCTTCTTTTTCCTGTTTATCCTCGAAGTAGCTTCAATCTCAGGGTCAACAACAATTGTTCTTTTGAAGTCTTACCTCGTAATTGCTAAGAAAATTCACACTAGCCAAATAAGATCAAAACAAGAGTTCACAAAATAAAAGAAAATAACAAAATAAGAACTATACAATATTTTACAAATATTCACAATTTTTTAACTAAACAAAACTCAAGCTATGTATTTTTGACGCAACTCCCCGGCAATAGCGCCAAATTTGATGAAAGCCTCTTTAACCACTTTCTAAGATCTTGACACAGCTTAGGTTTTGTCACACTATGCCAAGCTCGTAGAAAGCTTATCTCCGCTTTTGTCGTTCAAATTAAATTTATATATATCCTACTTTACGGCTTTCAGATTCCAAAGGAATCCGATTGCAGTATAGTCGGGTATAGTCGAATCCACAGAGAGTTGCAAAAATACCGTTCTTGAGTTTGATTAATTAAACAATGAAGTGAAGGGTTTAATAATTGTTTGATAATTAAAATATGTAAATAAACAACATAAAAAGTAAATAGGGAACAAATCAGAGGTAGTTCCGGAGCTTGCTGGGAATTTTAATCACATCGTAGTTCATGTATTCATTAACTTATTACACAGAATCATCATTTCTTTGATTACCCGCATTTAGAACTTTTACATTGCTTTCGCATATGAAAAGATCGCAGGTTTCCCTTATTAAACTGTTACTTTCGTATACAAGCTTAACAAAGTACACCAAAATGATTTCGGATGTGTAAGCGGCTAACCTTTATTCCAGTTACGACAACAAGGTTAGATGAATGATTTCAATCCGACTCTAATGGTTGTAATTGTTCATTCACAACGTTCGAGTCTAGAATCTAGTTAAGCATCACGATTTTGAATTTAGCTTGGTTATGACTTAATTAGCATAACAATCGTTCATACAACTAAGTCCCAGGCCAAGAATCAAATCACTAAACAAAGCTAGCCTTAAGCATGAGTTCGTTCAAGCAAATCATAAGAAATAGATGAATTAATATGCAATAGTTATATGGATACATGCAAGCTACAATAATGACCAAAATCCCAACAAAAAGAGGATTAGGAATCCATCTTACAAGGGAGTCTTGGAGGCAAGGTTTAGGCACTTACCATGACACGTACTCACGCTATCATGGCCATGACTTCGCCGAGCTTCCTCGATCTCCGGCTCCTTCACAAGCCTCGTCTTTGTTCCTAACCTAACCTAAACTACTAAGCTTTAAAAGTACAACAAAATGTGTAAAGAATGGTGTCTAGAGGGGAAAAGAGAGATGGGAGAAGATGTCCTCCAAATGACCTCAGCCTGCCTATTTATAGGCATTTTTGGGAAAGGACCGCTCAGCGGTTAGGGTTCCGCCGCTGAGCGGTGGGTCAAAATTGGCGGCGGTTCCGTGTTTCATTTAATGCTTGTGGCGGCTTGAGGTGGCACCAGGCTGGCGCATTTAATGCGGAGTCAAAGGCGGTTGCCGACCTCCAACTGCTTAGCAGTAAGGGTTTAACCGCTGAGCGGTTCCTACTTATCCGGTGAGCGCTGCTCCTCCTCCGCTGAGCGATCCTCCCTGGATTCTTCCGTTTTAGTTTTTTTTCCAATTCTGATCGTGTTCTCCATTCTTCAGGGGATTATTCTTTATCTTTTATGCTTGCATCCATCTTAAAATATATATTATAAACCTACAAAACAAGGAGATTTAATTAGCTAATTCGTTTAAAACCTATGAGAATAAGTGCCATTTTACGTGATGAAAACTGTGTATTTTGGACACTTATCAGTGAACACCTTGACATTTACATCACAAGTGAGCGGGGTGAGAACCATGCGTTCTCAGTGGGCATCTAATAGGGTTCCTACTTTCTTTTAGCTGTCATGATCCAGGCCGCTCAAGAGATCTCTAAGTGTCACGTAAATTTACATTTCCTAGTTCACTTTTAGTCTTGCTATCCTGAACGGTTTTATCTAAGATACTACGTGATGGGAGCATCTAGCCTTTACTCTAGGGAATTAGGGTTACCTATCGAGCTTATTATTATTCGTCATACAGTACTTAGAGGATGCTAGGGCCTTCTTCCGGGCAGTTAGATTGGCCCCTCTTTCTGTACATACCTTTACATACATACATACATACATACACATATATATATATATATTCACATATAGACATTCATTCACATTCCATGCATGAGGGACTGGGGTTCTCTTACGCGTCCTGTGGCTGCGTCCTCTTTCGTTCCTTTACTTGTTCATCCTTTCTCCTTTGCAGTCCGTGGGACCGTCGTCCCCATTCGGTTGCCACCCATTTATTATTACCGTCTCGTCGACGACCGGGCATCGCTCCTTTCCCGAGTGGTAGCTGTAACATCCCGGTTTTCCCTTAGAAAGATTTTGCTGAATTTATAACTTTGGCCTGACTAGAATCATAAAGGGACGCAATTAGGGGAGGAAAAAAAATTAATTTCAAGGCTTACTCTCTTAAACTTGCAAGAAAACTATGTGGTTAGGATCTCACGGAACCCCGTGAGGTTCATGCCCAGTTTCGGTGCAAACGGGAATCTGGTTGAGGGACAAAGGGATCTGTGAAGTATGGGCGGACGGAAATAAGTCCCTGGATACCTTGTTTCGGGGTGCTATGCCGACCATAAAGATTTGTAGATCGCGAATATATATTTGATATATTTTCTGGAGACCCGTGTGAGGACTAGTGACTGCAATGCACGATAAAACGTAACCGGAATAGAACAAAGGCTAGGACAATGTAAATAAATATAATAAAATACTAATATAATAATAATAAATTATAAATAATTTAAAATAGAAGAAACAGGGGGCCACGACTATGAAAGCCTTTTTGCCCACTTTCTCAGATCTTGACACGGCTTAGGTTTTGTCACAACCATGCCAAGCTCGTTGAAAGCTTCTATGCGCTTTTGTCGTTCAAATTAAATTTATATAGATACCTACTTTACGGCTTTCAGATTCCAAAAGGAATCCAATTGC
>QANU01054581.1:28055-40474 GCA_003254905.1 Nissolia schottii
CTTGACATTTACATCACAAGTGAGCGGGGTGAGAACCATGCGTTCTCAGTGGGCATCTAATAGGGTTCCTACTTTCTTTTAGCTGTCATGATCCAGGCCGCTCAAGAGATCTCTAAGTGTCACGTAAATTTACATTTCCTAGTTCACTTTTAGTCTTGCTATCCTGAACGGTTTTATCTAAGATACTACGTGATGGGAGCATCTAGCCTTTACTCTAGGGAATTAGGGTTACCTATCGAGCTTATTATTATTCGTCATACAGTACTTAGAGGATGCTAGGGCCTTCTTCCGGGCAGTTAGATTGGCCCCTCTTTCTGTACATACCTTTACATACATACATACATACATACATATATATATATATATATTCACATATAGACATTCATTCACATTCCATGCATGAGGGACTGGGTTCTCTTACGCGTCCTGTGGCTGCGTCCTCTTTCGTTCCTTTACTTGTTCGTCCTTTCTCCTTCGCAGTCCGTGGGACCGTTGTCCCCATTCGGTTGCCGCCCATTTATTATTACTGTCTCGTCGACGACCGGGCATCATTCCTTTCCCGAGTGGTAGTTGTAACATCCCGATTTTTCCTTAGAAAAATTTTGCTGAATTTATAACTTTGGCCTGACTAGAATCATAAAGGGATGCGATTAGGGGAGGGAAAAAAATTAATTTCAAGGCTTACTCTCTTAAACTTGCAAGAAAACTATGTGGTTAGGATCTCACGGAACCCCGTGAGGTTCATGCCCAGTTTCGGTGCAAACGGGAATCTGGTTGAGGGACAAAGGGATCTGTGAAGTATGGGCGGACGGAAATAAGTCCCTGGATACCTTGTTTCGGGGTGCTATGCCGACCATAAAGATTTGTAGATCGCGAATATATATTTGATATATTTTCTGGAGACCCGTGTGAGGACTAGTGACTGCAATGCGCGATAAAACGTAACCGGAATAGAACAAAGGCTAGGACAATTTAAATAAATATAATAAAATACTAATATAATAATAATAAATTGTAAATAATTTAAAATAGAAGAAACAGGGGGCCACGACTATGAAAGGCCCCTGGAGTAAACCAAAGAAAACTTAGAAAAATTTTAACTTTGGTAGTCAGTGTCCATTTCTAGTACCGTTCGGGCACATAATGAAAGCGCTCTCGGACTTCTGAAAATTCCTTCGAGCATACCCCGGTAACAAGGATTTTCTCCACTATCATCCTACCAACTTCAAATCCGCATAGGAAGTGGGTAACTCTAAGCCCACTGTCTATCTGGTTTAATTTTATAACTGTATATGTGTTTTTTTGTATGTATGACTGTAAAATTGTTAAGTAGGAATTTGAGGGATTATAGGGTAAAGAGGGTTTGAGAGATTTTGACAAATGAAATGCATAATTGTACTGATTGGAACCCTAGGAACAGTAAACCTTTGGAGAAAATGAGAACTGAAGTCTCGGGACCCTATTCCATTAGCTTTCAGTCGATTGAAAGAAGTTTTCAATCGATTGAATTCTTATTCAGTCGAATGAAACAAAATCTTAGGATTTCAATCGATTAAATCCCAAGTTCATTCGAATGAAAGAACTCTGAAGGTTTCAATCGATTGAAACCCCAATTCAGTCGAATGAAAGAACTTGCAGGGATTCATTCAAATGTAACCCTAGACATTCGAATGAAACCTGAAGGACTTGAGATTTTAGTGGTTCCAAGGGATCCAATGAGTGAGGGTATACCTATTTTGGTACACAAAAGCATGCATCATGAGGAAATGGTCGTCATAGGAGTTAGGACGACCGTAGATCACTAGAGGTATTCGCATAAAGTTAAAGGTACATAATTGAACCCTAGGGAATAAAGCAGAGTACTAAGGCTCCGATCACCAAGGATTCGGATGGCTTTAGTCATAGTAAATAGTTATATGATTAGGAAGATCCTCATTCTCTTGGTACATCTTACAGACACACCCCTCACTAATTCGGCAAGCTGGGTTGGTCAGAGCAACGCAGGTAGAGAGACCTGAGTATGACAGAATGGGCCAAGGCCCCAGATAAAGAGAACAGGCCAAGGCCTACAAGTAAAGAGAACAGGACAAGTCCTGCAGAAAAGAAAGGGGGCCCCAGTAAAGAGCAAAAAGTAAAGTAAAGAGAAGAGTGTCCATACCTGATCGAGTCCAAGGGCCGATACCTCGCCATCCCAGTAAGGGGGTAGTGGTACCTATCGTGTTGATGATTACCTCCTATGAGCCTTACGTGGTTAACTACCATTTCGGTTAGAGCGCTGCTATAACACCCTAGGTTAGCAGCTTATGCTTAAGTCATAATCTGCGTCCACTAGGTTGCTATCTGCTGTGTGGGAGTACTGGTAGTCCCTAGTCTATTTAGGAAAATAGTTTAGTTAATTGAAAATAGGGACCCATTTTTTTATCTTTAATGCAAGCTACGTTTAGGCGTTAATTTAAAGCCACGCGCAGGAACTATATCATAGGTTCTATAGAGACGAATAGAGGATACACGATAGAGTCGTCAGTCATACATGACCATAAACAAGCATCAAACAAATAGTACTGAGCAGGGTCCAACAGTTAATAATTTACATACATATCACAAAGTCATATATACACAACCATACTTATACATAGTCTGAGTCTGTACAAGTCAAAATATATAAGTACTAAAAGGAATATACATCAGTATACATATACATCTATCACTACTATCAAAACAACGGCTAGTCTGATGACAGGGTCAGTAAAGCATGGCTGGTCAGGGTGTCGGGCTCACTCCATCGAGGTCCGGGTCCTCCTCCTCCTCCTCGCACTCCTCCAGAAGATCCTCCTCCTCGGCCGGAGGTGTCTCGGATACGTCTGGCGGGTCCCGAGAAATGGTGGATAGACCTGCCTCGTCATCGTGGGTACGAGGTGCGAACTGACGGCGGTAGACTCTAGCTACTCGCATCATGGCTCCTCTCCGGTGGGTCCGGGGTGGTCGTCGCCTCAAGGAAACTAGGTCAATCTCCACATCCTTCTCGTACGGGGGAGTCTCGCATGTGTCGCTGTTCGGTAGAGGGCCATCTGCATGGGGTCCTAGCTCAGCGAGTGCCGTTGGTGCTGCTCGGAGGGGGATAGGATTATTCACTACTAGTACTAACCAGAGCTTTGCCTCCTCCCCTGTCTTAGGGTCCACAGTCCTAAATCTGCTCCGGAGGATCCGTCGCTTCCTCAGCGGGGTTCTCATCTAGCTCACCTGAAGTCATAAGTGAGTGGGGTGAGAACCGATGGTTCCTAGTGAATAACTGTAGGGTAGTGGGGTCTGGTTACTCAATTAAGCTTTAGACCCCTTCCAGTTATTACTTACCTAGGATTCTGAGCGGCTTTATCTAATTACTAGGGGGCTAGGATCTCTAATCTTTACTTACCTAGGCATTCACGCTTATTTACTTGACTCGCAGTGCTACGGTGACCGTCTCGTACGTGTCTCACAGATGGATTACCCAACATGCGTACATAGTCATACATACATTCATACAAGTGTTACATCAATTTAATGCATGAGGAAATCGGGACTTCTCTTACGCACCTATGGCTGCATCCTTTTCGCTGTTGGATGCCCCCACTCCCTTGCTGACTGCGAGATCGTCATCCCCATACACCGCAACCACTTACAACCCTTCCACTGGTGGAATGGCAGAAGTGTACCCTGGCGGTAGCACTGGCAAATGAGGGCTTGCTTGTCCACGTCTGTGGGACAAGATCTCTCTTTTTCTTTCTTTGTCTACGTCTGGGGACAATCCTCCGCCGAGTTGATCAGTCTCAAGAAAAGCCAGTGCGTATCAAATCAGCACATTCAACCTAGAAGCAGTCTACACCGCTATCATGCTCGAAAGCATAGTGCAGCTCATCCCTCAGGCTCACTTGGACCAAACTGCTCTGATAGCAACTGTAACACCCCTACTTTCAGCCTACGCTATAGTCGTAACACTGATTATAGGGTTGTTATATGCTTGGTTGGGGTTACTTTTAGCCCCTACTTTTAGCTTGGAAAATATCTCGTACTCAAAAATAAGGACCGTTTTGAAACTTTTCCTTTTGCTACTTATTTACAAACTAGGAGCCATGCGTGTTCAGAAAGGCAAATGTATAAATATGCAAGCGTTAGAGTCCAAACGGACTTAAGCGAGAACTAGTCTAAGAGTTAATCATACAGAAGATGTTACAATAAAGAGATATATATTTATATATAGTCATTTGGTCCATACACAGTACACAATTAAGTTGTAATACATAAGTACAATTCTGCACATACTGCACATACTAACTAATGACCAACATAGACCATTCACTACTACTATTAATTACAAAACTATAGTCGCCTTCCTGCGTTGCTGGAAAGAAGTAACTCCTGCTGCTCCTTAGGATCCTGGCGTCCTCCGTACACTCGTCGTGTCTGCCTGGAACCATAAAGAAGTGGGGGTGAGAACGTCGCGTCCTCAGTGGGGCTCTACGGCTTACCTACTCATTTCATTACTCCAGTATGATTCTGCCGCTCAGGGGGTCTCTAGGTGTTATAACATACTAATACCCCTACTGATTATTATCCATGCTTGGCCTGAGCAGCCTTATCTAAGTTACTAGGTTCTCTGGGTTCTAATATTTCCTTTACCTATCCTTAGTAACTGGGCATTCTCTAGACTCTTATACTATTCTCGTAGATCGTGTTCTATATTCTTATGCTATCTTTGTATCACGTGACCTTACTATTGGCCGTCTCATGAAACTGTGGTTCCTTGACGTGGCCTTTGCACATACATATCGTAAACAGGTTTCATATACATATTTGCCACGTATTTCATACACATATTACATATACATATCAGCATGTTCACGTATCACATAGACATATCATATTCATGTTTCATGTGGACATATCGTGTTCGTGTATCATGTACGTGTCATATGCATGTAAGGTATATAGAACGCATGAGGTCAACTTGCCCGGAGGCAGCCTCCTCCATATCGTATCATATCATATTCGTGTCATGTCATGTCTGAGGGTCGACTTGCCCGAGGGCAGCCTCCTCCGTATCATATCGTATCATATCATATCTAGTCATGTTTCATGTACATATGCATGTCATGTCATGTCATGTCATGAGTGGTCATCCCCCTTGTACCCAGGTTGAACCGTCATCCCCCTGGTGTACAACCTACTCCATATCCTTTAGTGGCATAGCTCATGCCATACACGCGTAGCGTGCCGTATCGTATTAGTAACCATCCCCTGTTACAGGGTGGTGAGGGGCCAGAGGCCAAGGGATATTCTTTAGGATGAAGTCTTTTAAAGTGCAAGAGGTCGTCTTCGAATGCAGGATGTCATGTGTGCATGCAAGAAGTCCTATTTGAATGCATAATGACCTATTGGAATGTAATGCAGGATGCTGTCTTCGTGTCGTGTGTCCGTATTCATGTCATGAGGTCATATGCGTCTAGCATGTCATAATGTCATTTCATGTGGTCTTATGCATCTAGCATGTTAGCATGTCGTATGCATGTCATGTTATCTACTACATGTAGCATGTCACATTGCCATATACATATCATGTTAACTAAGGCATTTAGCAAGTCATACAATCATATACATCATACATATCTATGTATCTCAGCTAGCTTTAATGTTTGTTGGAACTATGAGCCCAAGACCGGTTTCATAAACATTGCTCCCCTGGCTTAGGTTAGCTCGGTGACCTAAAGTCTTCGGGGCTGCTTATTGTTCCCGAAAACTCCTGGTGCACCTCGTCACCCCTGTCCAGGGCTCCATGGAAATCACTAAGTTTCAGGCCGCTCAGCGCCCCCTGGGGTCCGCTCAGCGGTCTCTGAAACCCTTTAGTTCATAAATAGTTAAAAAAATATTTTTCTTTCACTTTAGCCTACAGACCGCTCAGCGGTTCATGAGGCCGCTCAGCAGTTCCTGTCCGCTCAGCGGTCCATGAGGCCGCTCAGCGTCTTGGGCGTGGCCTACACAACTTGCTTTGTTTTCTTGCTTTCCTTTTTCCATGGACACTCCTTGGGGTTACTCCACAAGTTCCAACAACCATTTTACAACATATATTATCATAGAACACATATCCAAATCATCAAAACATCCTTGGCCTAAGCATAGCATAACATAAACTACACTAATTCATCAAATCACATAAACAACCTTAAGCCATCTAAGGCCACCAAGAACACCACGAAATTTCCTAGCCATAACCTTACCATATTCAGCCTCAAACAACCATAAACCATTCAAGAAACCATAGCCCTAACATATCTAACACATACTACACAGAACTTTGCGCCTGTTAGCCTACAAGCAGTTAAATCTCATCAAAGAGAGAGCAAGCTTGAGATTACCCACCTCTTTGGAGCCTTAGAGATGGTAGTAGATGACTAGGAGGGTAAGTGTTCCCTGGGTGTAAAGCTTTCCTGGCTGGTTTCCTGGTTCTAACAGCGTTCCAGCAGAGTTCCTGAACCGAACGATTTTTGGGCAGAGTTTCAGCTAGGAGAGGAATTTTTCCAATTTTTTCTGATTTGGGGTGGCTATTTATAGCCAAGATTCAGCCCCCTAAAATTACCCTTTTACCCCTCTTCATAATTACCAAATTGCCATTATGCATTTTCTTATTTAATTAATTAATTATTTAGATAATTCATGTGTCAAATCATGAATAGTAATTGAATTAAAAATTATTTTCCTATACAATCTGAATCCATCACGTGGGATTTGGGGAAATTTGACTTTTCCCGGTCCCGTTTCACTCATGTTTTATCGCTCGCAGTCCCGATTCGTCGCGCACGGTCGTCCGAAAAATATTCCGCTTATACCGTCGCGATCCCCTAATTTCCCTCTACCTAAGACTATTAATATTTAAAGGTATTTGTGAATTTTTCTCCGGAGGAGTATTTTCACAGAGACCTTTGACCCGTCATCTCTCGTCGGTGTCCGAACGGGACCGTTCCGCTGGCGTTTCAGCATTCGCCTGTTTGCGCCTATTCTTCCTAATGAGGTTTTGGGACTATTCTAAGGTGTTTGTACCCTCTCTCCGGTATAAGGTAGGTTTCCAGAGACTTTGGGGCTCTCTGCTCCGTTCTACTGGTTAAACGGGGCTAAACGGGACTGTTCTAGTGTCTGCGAAATCGTCCGAAACTGAACCGATTTCCGTTTTACCGATACTTTAGGTTTTTCATCCATCTCTAGGGGTCGAGAGGAATCATTTGAGTATCAGTAGAATTTGGAAATACCCAACCGAGTATCAATAGGATCTATGAACAGTTGTTTGGGGAAATTTTCACTAAGGGAGGCATTGGTAATGTTTTTCTCCTTTCTAAGTTCATTTATAATTTATTTTATTTATTTTTGCGAACTTTCTACTGAGGGGAAAAAGTGGGATGTTACACTTATCAAGTTATAAATTAGGAGCCATGTGTGAGTAAGAGGATATATAACCATAATCGCTAGCGTCTGCCCCAAGTTAGGTAGGGATCATAGTGGAACATGAAAAGCAATTATATATATATATATATATTCACAATCAAGGTCCCAAAATACAGTTACACAATTGTCTTAGTAATAAATATTTACACAGAAAGTATACAAGTCATAGAACATAATACAAGACAATCATCGCCTTAGCGTGACCATAGTCGTTTTGCTCTGATCTACAGCTCTCTGTTGCCTACCATGCATCTCTTGGATCGATTTCCTCGCTGTGCCCACTTGGATCCATAACCGAGTGCGGGTGAGAACTCTTGGTCCTCAGTGGGGTTTCCCTCGCATCATTGACACTCACCAAAACGTTGTTAATTTTAGTGCGCGATCAAATAATAATTTATAAACGAAGAAAACCCCAAAGACGTAGTAAAGGGGGTTAACCTAGGTCGTCTCTCAAGGAAGCAATTTAGAACCAATTACAAGTTTAATTAAATCGGGGGGGTTTGTTTTGATGAAGTTAAAATCAAGAATAAAACGAGAATAAGTTAACAATGATAAAAGCAATATCCTGCATACGGCGTTTCTAAATCAAGGATTAATTTTTATTGGTTCTTAATTCATTATTCATAAAATAGGATGTTGTTATTGGTTGAAATCTCTAACCAATTTGCAATTCATTTAGAGACTACAATCGTCAGTTCCCTAAGCATTTATTAATACAGGAATTAAAACTAAGATCTCAGCATTAAAATCCCATATTAATTAAGTACCAATTGCACAACTTAATTGAATCTAATTAGTTTTCCAAAGAGTTCCTTAATCATAGTTTAATAAGTCTTACAATCGTCAAGATTCATTAATCTAGATTTAACCCTTAACTAATAACATGCAATCGCTATATCATTAATTAGGGCGGAACAATTCATGAATAATCGTTAAGCGCAAGACCTCGAATTAATCCTAATTTAGAGTTACCGTATGCAAGATATTAATAAACTACTCCTCCATGATTGGAGGATAAAAACTCATAATAAATAAAGAGAAGGAAAGAGTAAATGACAATGGAAGATTGGAACAATAGAACCTGGATTAAATTCGGCAGAGCTTCGCTACAATTCTTGAAAGGAAAAGACTTCTAACAAAGCACTTACTAACATAAACCCTAAAGTGCTCAAAATAGAAATGTAAAAAGTGTAGAAATATGAAAGGAAAAGGAAGAGTTCTCGGCCTAGGAGAACTTGGGTGGATGGTCGAAGAGAGATGATCTTCAAATGAGTGCCTTGGCCCTCTATTTATAGGCCAAGGTTCGAGCGCACCACTCAGCGGTTTAGCACCATCGTTAAGTGGTTTGAGGCTTATCGCTGAGCGGTTTGGCGGTGGCGCTGAGCGGCTTAGTCAATCCTGGCGGCTTACGCGGCTTCATTAAATGCTCCAGTCAGCTTTTGCAGGGCGGCGCTGGAATCTGAGCTGGCTCCAGGCTGGCGCAATAAATGCACTGGTGCAAGTTGCAGCCAACGTAATATCGCTGAGTGAAAAGGGGTTCACCGCTGAGCGGTTCTTGATATATTGCTGAGCGGTTTCTGCTTGTGCGCTGAGCGCTGAATCTTTTACCGCTGAGCAGTTCCTTGATTACTGCTGAGCGGTTCTGTGCTTGTTCTTCCTCTTTTGCTTCCTTGCTTCTTTCTTCAAGGATGGAGTCTTCACTTCATTTCTTCATTGATCCTTTTGAACATTTGTTCCTACAATTCAAAATAGAAAACTCCAAAAGAAATATTAAATTCTAAGAGTAAAATAATGCCTTATTCTGCCGATTTTCTCAATTTCTCTTAAAAGAGGATAATGTGCAAAAACATATTGATTAAGTATTAAACCCACACATTTTTAGTATGCATTGTTCATTAATAGAGTAATAAACTAGGGTTCAAAATCCACTTATCAAATTACCCCACACTTGAACAATTGCATGTCCTCATGCAAGAAACTTAAGAACTTAAGCAAACTCAAAGTAAAAACAAAAACAAAGATGATGGAAAATCTTTTTGGTGCGGCGACGCTATTTACATCCCCCTACAAAGCCGCGAAACTCAGGGAGGCACTTAAGCCGACTCAAACAACTGTGCAAAATACATGACAATCAAAAATTAGAGTGCATTTAGACAAAAGATGATATCATTGTGCATTAAAACTAATTTCCTTGGCATATCAATCATGAACAAAGAATAAGTCAAGGCATGTTAAAATCAATTGGGTCTCACAGGTTAGCGTGTGTCACTCGTCACTCAAAGTGTATAGGTTCATTCAATGTTCTCTCAAACACTACACTAGAGTCACCTCCATAGGCTTGACTTTCTTCTAAGCATCATGGATCACCAAACATATATGACATGCATCAAGAGGTCTTTTAAAGGTAATTGGGTCAAGGTCAAGGTGGGATAGCATATGGCCAGTAAGCTAAAGCCTAAGACTTACTAGAATTCATGGCATATGTGCTTAACCAATGGTGCAAGGACCTTGATCTCCATTAACTTTTCTTGCCACTGCTTGCCCATTCGCTCATGGAAGAGTTGCTGTTGGTGCACCTAATTGGTTGTTTTGCAGATTAGTTTCATCATTTTTTATTTTTATTTTTTTATTTTTTTTATTTTTTTTATTTTTTTTATTTTTTTTTGTTATGGGTATTTTTCCAACCAATAGGCGTAACTGTGGTTGCTCTCCCCCCTACTTGAATGTTACATGTCCTCATGTAACCCCACACTTATTGCTTAGCACATATGAACAGATGGACCATAATTCTCCTGAGCCCTAAAGCTAGGTGTAGCATGGTTTTGTTTGGTTTAATGGCTCGTAATGGGCTAATCATGCAATAAAAGGCTTCAAGGCACAAAAGGGCTATCAAGAGTCAAATATTCAAGGTAAGCTCATATAGATATGTAAGCTAAATGCACAAGGAATGCCTCAATCATATCACATGTCATATACAAAGGTAAAAGTGTAATGCAGAGAATCAGGCAAGTTCTGGACTTGAACACTAGTGAGTGTACACACAACAAAGAAAGGAATGACATGTAGTATTGTCATCCGACAAACGGCTCAAAAGCTTACCAGGTAATATCTTCAATTAATTAGAACATGCCAAGATTTATAAAATGCTCAATCAAACATAATGCCACAATTAAACACAACGATGCACATTGCACAAATCAATCATAAGCTAGTCTAAATTACCCCTAATTGATGAATTCTCAAAACTATTGCACAGTTAAAACCTCTAACTTCCCCACCCTACACTTGAAAAATTGTACTAGCTTTGATGCACAAAACGGGGCAAGAAAGAAAAGATAAAAACAAATAAATAAGAGTAAAGGAAAGAAAAGCTCACAAACGGTGGGTTGTCTCCCACCTAGCACTTTTGTTTAACGTCCTTAAGTTGGACGTTTGGTAGCAGCTTCCTTGGTCATGAGATGGCAAGAAATTGAACCTCCATTTCCTCTTGGAGACTTCCAGCAGTGTCGTGGTACGGCTTAAGACGGTGTCCGTTGACTGCAAATGTACTGGCAATCTTTGGATCCTTGAGCTCGATTTTACCGTACGGGTGGACTTTGGTCACCACATAGGGGCCATCCCACCGGGATTGGAGTTTCCCAGGCATGAGTTTGAGGCGAGAGTTGTAAAGTAACACCAATTGTCCTTCTTGAAAAGATTTTCGTAAAATGTGCTTATCATGGAACAATTTGGTCTTTTCCTTGTATAGCCGGGAATTCTCATAAGCATCCAGCCGGAGTTCTTCCAATTGTTGGAGTTGTAACTTCCGGTGGCTCCCAGCTTGCTCTAAATCCGTGTTGCATTGTTTAACAGCCCAATATGCCCGGTGCTCCAATTCTACTGGCAGGTGGCAAGGCTTGCCAAATACCAGTCAAAATGGACTCATCCCAATAGGAGTCTTCTATGCAGTCCTATAAGCCCAAAGAGCATCATCCAAACGCAACGACCAGTCCTTCCTGTTTGGCTTGACCATTTTCTCCAGGATTCCCTTAATTTCCCGGTTAGACACTTCAGCTTGCCCGTTAGTTTGGGGATGGTAGGGGCTGGATACCCTATGAACAACCCCATATTTACGGAGCAAAGCTTCCATGCGCCGGTTACAAAAATGGGTTCCCTGATCACTGACAATCGCTCTCGGCATTCCAAACTTGCAAAAGATATTAGACCGAATAAAAGATACAACTACGGCAGCATCGTTAGACCTGGTGGCAATTGCTTCTATCCATTTAGATACATAATCTACAGCCAAAAGGATATAAGTATAACCATGAGATACAGGAAATGGGCCCATGAAATCAATTCCCCATACATCAAAAATTTCACAGAATAACAATGGTTGTTGGGGCATTTCATTCCTCCAAGTAATGTTACCCCGTTCTTTGACATTGTTCACATGATTTACAGAATTCATAACCATCTTTAAATAATGAAGGCCAATAAAATCCTGAATCTAAAACTTTTCTGGCTGTGCGTTGGGGTCCAAAGAGGCCACCACTTGCAAAAGTATGACAAAACTTGAGAATGGACTCAAACTCTGAGCTTGGAACACATCGTCTAATTACTTGGTCACTGCCAATTTTCCAAAGATAAGGGTCCTCCCATAGATAATACTTAGCATCGCTCTTTAGCTTTGCTAATTGGGTTTTTGAAAAATGTGGGGGCCCTTTATTCGAGACCAAGTAATTTACGATGTCCGCATACCATGGTCTTTCAGATATCATTAATAAGGATTCATCGGGAAAGTCATCCCGAAGTGGAAATGGGTCGGGTGAGATATGCGTCAGGCGACTTAGATGGTCTGCTACTAGGTTTTCTGCTCCACTTTTATCTTTAATTTCTAAATCAAATTCTTGGAGTAGTAGCATCCATCTAATAAGCCTTGGTTTGGCCTCAGGTTTTTTCAGAAGGTA
>QANU01054614.1:0-51388 GCA_003254905.1 Nissolia schottii
TGAATTTCCCCCATCAACTTGAATGTCTTATGAGAGGTGAGGCCCCAGTAACTGTAGGCTAAGAGCTGTAATTCTGGCCTCCCCTCAGGTTCTTCCTGTTCCGGCAATAATTCTTCATTCCCCTCCTCCTCCTGTTCTCCTTCTTCCAAGATGAGAATCTGGAAGTGCTTCATTGTGCAACGATGGTCAGACCCCCATCTTTCTCCACAACGAACGCAAAGGCCTTTCTTCTGCCTCTCCATCCACTCCTCATTGGATAGCCGCCGCGTATTGCTTCCTCTATTGGCCACCGATTGTGTGGTGCTGCTACTTCCCTGTTGACTCGGCCTTGACTCGGCGGTGGTTTCCAACGGTTTCGGGCCTGTGCTGGTCCCTAGGTCCCTTCGTCCTCCTCCCCTGTTATCTGGCGATCTGGTTATTCCTACAGCCCTGGAAGGATTTGTCCCCCCTGAACCTCCCGAGTTTCCTCCGTAGGCCCCGCCAGGTTTGTAACTGCCCTCCCACCTGCGATGACTGGGGTTGAGACCCGTTTCTCTCCAAGCTTGGTTCCGCCATTCGATGGCCATGGCTCGGTCCATCATTGCCGGCAAGGTTTCGAACTGGGCTACTTCGATTTCCGCTTGTATTTCCCGCTTCAGCCCATTCGCGAAAATACACATTAAAGCCGATGTTCCCAGGTTTTTGTGGGACCTGGCTGCAGCTTCAAAATCTCGCCAGTACTGTGCCACCCCTTCCGTTTGCTTCACTTCTAACAACGACGCCATCGGATTCAACGCTGCCCCTTGCTGAAATCTCTTCAACACATCCTCCCGGAATCGCCCCCAATTGACAAAGGGCGTGTGTTCTTCCCACCACTCCATCCACGTGAGTGCCTCCCCTTCCAAAGCTAATGCCACTATATCCATTTTATCTCTCGGGGCTGCTTGAGTTATCCGAAAATATCTCTCAATCTTGACCAACCAATAGGATGCTCCCTCGCCAGAGAAAACAGGTACATCCAATCTCCTATTGGTTTCGAATTTTTTGGCTTCCTCCCTATCCTGCCTTACCTCCTCCTCCTCTCCATCAGCTGGGCCTCGGTTTTCATCTTCTTAGCCGCTTCCTGGTGGCGGCGGTGGTAGCCGGCTCATTATCTGATGCAATAGCGTCAGAGTATTAGCCTGCGTGTCTTTCATTTCAGCCTGGGTTCCCCTTATATCCGCCTGAGATGCTCTCAGCTCCTCCTGAGATGCTCTCATCTCCTTCAACTGCCTCTCTACTGCTTCCATTCTAGCCTCCATCACCGCGCGCGTGGACACCATACACAGTTATCCCAAGAACGATGCTCTGATACCAGTTGTAAGAACTGGTATCACAAAGAAATAATTGGATGAATAGTTTCTGAATTTTATTGAATGAGAACCGAATTCCAATGGGGAATCACGGTTGCAGAACGGAAAATGTTAATAAGGAAATTACAGAATAATAACCTGGGAATTATGGATCCCGTGGTCCCCTGTGTTCTGACTTAACTTCTGGATATCTCACCCTTTGTCTTTCCTCCTCTCATATACCGAGAGAGAGTAAATTATGGCCATAATCTTCCTTCCTAATTTGGTGCAACCAGATTATTCTCTTAACAAATTATTCTCCTAATAATTAGCTAAACAAATCAGGATCTTTGCTAATTCAATTTAATCCCCTAATCCTCGCTTTCCTTTCCGAGAATAATGGAAAGGGAATGGAATAATTTCCTTTCCTGGAGGAATAGAATCTGCCGCAGCCATGGCAGGAGGGTACGTAACAGAGCCCATCTCCAAAAGCTAGCTGTTAAGGAGGGAGAGCCAAGAGCTTAAATACCCCATCAAGCAGCCCATACTACCCGATGTGGGACTTTGCCCATACAAAGTCCCTATCAAAACACCCTCCCCGGAAAGCCGACGTCCCGACGGCTCCACTCTACGGTGCTTCACTCGGCCCTGGCCGGTCAGCCCCTCTGCAGGTAGCCCTTTCCGATGCGTCGACTACCGGCTCTGATATCATTGATAGGTACCCAAACCCCTAGAGAGCCCATCCCCAAAAGCTAGCTGTTAGGGAGGGAGAGCCAAGAGCTTAAATAGCCCATCAAGCAGCCCATACTACCGGATGTGGGACTTTGCCCATACAAAGTCCCTATCATATTATTTCGGCAGCATTCTTATAGATACCAGTTCTTACATTATGCTTCAAGGATATGGGTTCCCAAACTACTAAATGATAAGTGTTTGGCTTAGAGACCAGTCACCAAGGTTTGAGCAGGGAAAGAAGAGTCAATGTAACCGAAATTAGTTGAGGACAGCATCTATTGATTGATACTGATCAAGGAGTATAACAGAGGCCCCATGGATTCCACGATCTTGCTTGACGGTTTGAGTCTTGGTAACTTGCCAATAACAGCATCAGCCTCCATGCTCTTGAAGAATCCACGATCTCTCTCGATGCATTCTTCTCCAAAATTCATGCCAATAGCCACTAGACTTAATTTCCACGTGCTAAAGTGGAGGATGTTCCATCAGCCAAATCTTAGTCGAAGGGATGTATGCTAAATCGACCATCTCAACCTTGGCTACTAAACCAAAGTCAATTTTAGCTTGGATAAGGTTAGATAAACCAACTGATAGTCTAAGCTAATTCTTTTTAGTTAGCGAGCCATTTAAAATAAACCTCCTTGCTAACCAATATCGGCAAAAATTGACTAGTATTAATTTTTTGGTGCCAAGAGAATGCCTCTTTTATTTTCATAGATAGGAACTAAGGTAATCTGTCTCCACTCATCCGATATTTTCTTGGACCTATTAATCTCATTGAACAACGTTGTGAGCCAATTAATGTCCTCTCCCCATAGTAGTCAATCCCGGATAGCGACGCAGAGCGGCCAACCCCAAAAACGCAATAGCGGAATAGCGGGATGACAGCTATTCTAAAACATAAAATTAATTATGTGCAATATATATAATAGCATACATACAAGTTCTTAACAAGAAAATACCCACAATTATACTCATTAATCGTTAATAATCAAAAGTAATAAGTAGGGGTGTACTTCAGGTGGGTTGGGCCAGGTTTTCAGGGGGTATTTGACTTGACCTAACAATCGGGTCAAGTGGGGTGTTTTTAGGGGTGGACTTGACTCTAGTCAATGTCCGGCAGGTTCGTCAAACATTTTTTTTGTTTTCACTTTCTGGACTGTTTTTGGGCTATTAGCTATTTTTTGGGACTTTTTTTGTTTATATTTTTTATAACAAAACTGCATTTTAAAAAATTAAAAAAAAAAAAACTGTATTAGTATCATCAAACCTAGGCAATTAAGGGTTTTTTTTATAATAATTATTGTTATTTAAATTTTTAAAAAATGGATTCGTCGGGCAAGTCAAGTTTGGAACTCGACCACCCAACTCAACCCGACTCGACTCAAGTGGCTTTGAGTTGATTGGTTTTGTTGGGTCAATCAACATGTTATACACCCCTAGCAATAATCATGATCCATTGTGAAAGTGAACAAACAACACCAAACCAAAGGAAGAGACAACAAGAGGAGGGGGGCAACAAGCCAAAGGGAAAAAAGATAAAAAAGAAAGGAAAATGAAGAAAAGAAACAAAGGCTACAATCGAAGGAGGAAGGAGACATGAAAAAATAAAGAAAGAGTAGGGAGGAGCTCATAATTAAAAGAAGAAAGTTGTTCACGTATGCTCTAGTTTTTCATGTATAATAACAGTTGCAGTGAGAAGGGAGGTTGAAGGTGAGGTGTGGTGAGGACAAACGAGTTTTCTTATGATTAAGTAAAGGGCAAACTAGAGATTTCAATAGTTTAAGTAACTTTCTGGTTTATTTGAGGGCAAATTAGAAATTTGACAAGCTTAAGTGACGGCAAAATAAAGACTTCACTTATTTAAGTGAGGACAGAAAAACAATTATGCTTGAAATGTTAAAAAATTAGGGTTTTCAGATTTGAAAACCAGTAACCGCCATTGAAGGGGGCAGAAACCACCTTTCTGGTTCAGCAGAAAATGACCGTCAAAGACAGATTGCGACCGCGAGAATGTGATTCAAGCCACGATTTGGCCACGACAGCGACCACGACCACCGTGATCACAAAACGCTCCACAGAGGACGCCCAATCACATTTCGCCTCCGTTCAGGAATCAGACCCCTTTCTAGTTAGGTTAGCTTGTAAAAATGGAGTGAAAAATCAGTCAAAAAAGAGTGCAGTCTGTTAAAAATTGGCGAAACAGTCTAGGTGGCCTAGAGCTTCGCCACGAAATTGAACAAGTAGAAGAAGAAATCTAGATCTCAGATAAAAATCATCATATCTAATAAAGATCTAAACGCATTTTCATCATCCTAGTCACTGTCACCTTCCGCTCCTCCTAAACTGCAGATTGTGCCGCTAATAATGATCTCTCATTCTCATTGTTTAAGTGACATTCCAATTTATCTTGCACCAATTTTTTGGAGTGTGTTTCTAATTTTCTGTGGCTTGTGGCTCTTGTGAAGGAAACTAGAGAGCCGATAAGGAATATGACTATTTGAGTATTGTTCTCTTCAGTATTGGGTTAGACTTGGGTATTTTAGGCCTTTTGGGCCCAATTAAAGAAGCAAGCTGCAAGTGTTTTACTTTGTCCCAAAAATATCCACTTTAATAAATGATGTGATTTTTATTTTTATTTCTTTAATGATTTATTTATTATATATACAGATTCTCTCTCTATCTCTCTCTCTCTCTATATATATATATAGACACGCACATTCCGGTTGAACCATTGAACCTTTGATCTAATGCCTTGTTCGGTTCAATGGCCAGTCAGTCAGTTTAGAGAACCATGCTTTTAAGTTGACAAGATCAAACTACAAGGCTCAAATTATGAGTCCTCCCTCCCTAGCATGGGGAGACCTTTAGTAGTATGCAGGCTGCAGCAAGTAGCTGTCGATAATGAATTGCAAATTTTGCTACCATTGAGCATTCGTACTCAGTAATCAGAAACAAAAATTAAGGAGCACAAATTTGTCCTAGTATATACCTGTATGTCAGCAGAAGCCAGAAGATGTTCAACAGAAGGCATGATCTCAGCCTGGAAAATATTTCAGCCTAAGACACAAAGAAAATGGCATAATTGAATGCAAGGAAGCATAGAGAATTCTGAAAATGAGGTACCTTTGGTTCATGGTATACTGTATGCAGTGAATCAACTAGCGGGTCATGAAAAAGGGAGAGGCAACGGCCTTCACTAAATGCAATAAGTGGAACCATACTCTCCAATGAGTAAAGACAAGCCTTCATGATAAAGGAACCAATTATTTCTTGTATACAATATCAAGAATTTTCCAGCTGTGCAAATAAATTCTAGAAAAATAATGAGATATTTAGATTTAGAAGTGGAAGCAATCAATTTTTCTTTCATGTTGAAAAATGAGATAAGAAATTATGATGCGTTTGTTTTAACTTATTTATCAAAAAACTACATATTATCTACGACTAATCTACCACTAATAAAGGGGATTGGACAAAAAAACTGCTTTTGGAATCCAACTTTGGATACCCTTTTTGTCCTTAAAATAACTACCCTATATATATATATATATATATTGTTGAATATTTGTTAATATGATTGATTTAATTTATCTTTTTAGGATAGTATTAGTATGATTGATTTAGTTTCCTTTTATCTCTTTATTATTATATCTATATATTGTAAAGTTTCCTAATGAANATCTTATTTTGGTAAAAGAAAACAAAACTTGAAAGTGTTGTGAGCTGAGGGTGGGTCAAGGTTTTATTCTGGACTAAAATATAAGAATGAGCATAATACTGCGTGTATGTTTGGCAACCATTGGAGACAGCTTTTTTTTCCAACAAAAGCTGTTTGTATAACATCCATTATGTTTGGGTAAAATACAATCTATAATAAACAGCTTTTCCCCTCCCAAAAAAAACTGTTTTTGCAAAATAATCTCTCTCTAAAATTTTGGACATTTTGAGTGAAAAACTGTTTGCATAGTACATTCCATTTTTTGTTTTTACAAAATTAACCCTAGCTTTAATATATTATATAGTATAAATAAATATTTCATACCCATTTTAGTAATTTTATCATACAAAAACAACTTTTTTTCATACAATTCAAACAAAACAGATTATCTTAAAATCACTTTTCAGCTGAAGTATCCAAACATAAATTTATTCATACATAATCGATCATATAAAAAAGCAACTATTAAAATAAGTGATTATTGAAATAAGTTAAATTTTTAAGCTTTCCCAAACACACATGTATGCAATTGGTGAATACAGTGATGGCCAATCAAGAAGCCACAACTCACGATTGAAATGAAGTCCAAATGGACAGCATTAAATTGAAATTGAACAAAGTATTTGTTGTTTCTTTTGAAGAAAAATTTGTTTAGGGAGTGAATGCTGTAAATATATGTAGTGATCCCTAACATTTAAGGATAAACCATTGAGGCTGAAAGGGGTTACTCTTAACCAATTACACGTAAATTAGTTCCACATTGAAGTTGAACCAACAGCTCCTTTTTCCAGTCATCATTACTCCAAAATTACTTTGGCAACCCCTCATTGCCCCTCACTCTCATGGCCTACTCCAGCAAAATCATCAATCAGCGGAGAAAGGTGATTGGCCAACTCAAAGGCTTGACCTATCCATCCGCAAAGAACCTCTGTTAGATGCATCCTCACACGCCGCTACACACACGGTTCTTTTACAGCACAGGAGGTCGTCAGACGCCATCACGTTAATGGGTTTTTTGCGTTGAATCTACTCCTACCCTCTGTTTGGCAATTCCTAGTTCCATTCTGACCATCACACACCACATCATCAAATCACCCTCATAAATGGTTCTAAAGATAGGCCATCGATATTGGTCAAGTCACACTTTCCCCATCCTTAACTTTAAATTTTGTTGTTGCTACCTGATTGTCCTGGCAATTTAATTTCTATGAATCAACTGACTCACTCTCATTTTTTTTTAACCTTTATTGTTGATGCCTTTCGTATAGCAGAGGGCAATACAAACAATTGGGGTAGAATCCAAATCACAGTCTCTAGTACGTCCAACCTTCATAGTCTACCATATGTGCAGATACAAGGTTCCTTAGTCTCCTCCACTATCATTTGGGTCCATTTAAAAAATTAAAGATGGTCCCTTTTCTCTATCATTTGTAGACTTTAGAGTGAATCATGTTTTGCAGGAAAATAATGTTTTGGTTTCCTTTCCAAGTAAGGTCAATAATTGATCACTCTCTCCTTTTGATATTTGTTGTTCTCAAGAATAATCTCTCTCAAAACGTTAAAATGTTAGGTAAAGACAACTAAATAATTTTATTACTTAACAAGCCCCCTAACACAAGCTCATTTGACTTAAAGCATGGACAATATTTAGAAGAAAATGGGCAACAAAGATTGAACTCTAGACCACATGGTCATAGAAGCTTCGACACGATGTCAAGAATTGAGTGAGAAACACAAGATGGGCTCTAATACCATCTTAAGAATTGATTTGAGCAAGGCCCACTCAATTCTTACTATGTTATCAGAGCTTATCCTATGTTTGAAATTGGGCCATCAACAAATGTTCAGTCTTGCAAACTTCATGTGCCAAATGTCTAGTCCTAGGTATGATGAGGTGCATTAAGTCTCACATAGCTCAAGGATATGGTCAAGATAACCTTCATAAGAGTTTGGGCAACCTTCTCCCTATGAGCTAGCTGTTGAGATTGAATTAATCTCACTCAATTGAGATTGAATTATACCCACTCAATTCTTAAGATTTGTGAATGTTGATTAGTTATAAATATTGAAATATTTGAACTAGCAACTACAATAAGTTAGGGTCATGTACCTGAGCAAGTGCCATAGGACATAGCTCAAGCTCATTAATATTGTCTTGTAAATAGGAGTAGTTAAAACATAGATGTTATTAGGATATTGTTTTCCTCTCCTCTCGAGTTTCTTTTTACTATCTTAACAATATTGTTCATTCAGATGTTTGCGGTACTAGTCTAGTTAGTTTAATATTAGGATATAGGTACTTTGTCATTTTCATTGATAATTTTTCAAGTGTAATTCAATATTTTTAATGAAAGATCGTTGAGAAATGGTTACTATTTTTCAAAACTTTTGCACCGAACTCAAACTCAACTAGGGCATCCTGTTTGAATTTTGTGTAGCTAAAATGCGAAAGAATATTATTTTGCATATATTAATTCATTTCTAGCATCTCATGTCAGCATTGATCAAACCACTGTCCACAGACCACAATAGTGGAAAGGAAACATCATCATTTAAACAGCTCGCGCTCTTTATTACAAGTTCAGGAACCTAAAGTTTTTGGATCTTGTCCTCACTTCAGATTATTTGATAAGTTGAATGTCGTCCTATGTTTTATATATCAAGTACCTCACTCTCTCTAATTTCCTAAGGAATCACTTTACATTGTACTTCCCCATGTTTTGGTTCTAAACAGTCAATAGCAAGCTAAAGTGCTGCTATTATGCCGATGCACCGCCTCGTGAAGTGTTACAATGATTCCCATTTCATTGCATCATGTTTTTCGTTGGGGGCATTGTAGTGGCGATTCAAGGCCTTTCAAAGAGAAAATCGCAATGTAGCAACACAATGTAAGTGTAGTGCACGTTGTTGGCCATCTCTAGTTTCAAGTGAAACCCTAGGGTTTGTTTCGTTTCAGTTTCCTATTTTGATTCTATTTTTTTTTTTTTAGGATTTTGTGAAGGAAACAATGAAAACAAGAAAATTGTCTCCTGTGTTAACTATTTCTTGCACAGAATCCTAAAAAACGATAAACGGACTAAAATGAGGAAATGAAAACAAAAAAATGGAAACAAAAACCAAATAGACCCCTACTTTTTCAAATTATTTAAATATGAAATTCACTACTTGTCCTCACTTAAGCTAGTAAAGTTTCTTTTCTCCCCTTACTTGATCTATTAAATTTTTCTATTTTGCCTTCACTTTAAATTGATGAAATTTCTATTTTACACTCACTCAAATTGAGGAAATTTTGATATTTTCCTCATCTTACCTTCTTCAACCTTCTAACCCATCTTCTTCTAGTTTCCAAAATGGCAGCACGCTCATTCTACAAGAGAGAGCATACATTTCACTTTCTTACACAAACCTATGTGGCACAAAAAGAGCTAAGAAAAAGCAATGTAAGTGACCCAAATCTCAACCATCCCCCATTCTCTTCTTTTCCTGTGTTCCTCTCTTATCTTTCTCTCTTTCTTTTCTTGTGTTATTCCCTCCTATCTCTATGTTTTTCCTTTGCTTCTCCTTCCTCTTTCTTTGTTTTTACTATTTTACTTTTTTTTGTGTGCTGCTGCTGGACTACTGCTCCTCAGCTCCCTCCCTTCCTAGCCTAGTTATCCTCTTAGGTCTTCTTGATTTGGTTGCTTTGTCTCCTTGCCCAGATACAAGGTCTTGGTGTTTGATCCCTCTTGAATCCATCCTTCTTTCAATTTCTATCCCTTTTGTCTCAAAATATCTCTTTTTGCCTCAATAAACCCATTTGGAAGTCCAAAGCTCACTCAAATTAGACAGCAGTGCTTAGTAAAATTAATACCAATTATGTTGCAGGTTCGTAGACCTCAAAAGTTTATCTCCTCGGATGTGTGTTATGTGTTGTGCAAGCTCAAAATCAAATTCACATCTTTTTTACTTTGTTCTATGGCTCCCTCCTTATGGAATGCTTTATATTGTATATCTGGTGAATGTTGGCCATGCCCTAGAACCTTAGATCAGTTTTTGGCAATCATGTTCGTGAGCTTCGGGAGGAGGAAGAAAGCCAAATCTTTGTGGTAGTGTGCAGTCTTTGCCATAGACAAGCAGACCCTGTTGGTTAGGATTAGGAGGTTGGCTTCTACTTGGTGTAAAGCACGTGGTCTTCTTAGAGGGGTTTCCCATTCAGATATGTTGAGACTGCGAAGCCTTGCTCTTTTGATTTTTACATCTTTAGTTGCTTTTTTTGTTAAATGAGGATTTGTTGTCCTCCTTTATCCTTGTATTATTCTCCTCTCCTTGTTAATGGAATTCTTCTTTTATCAGGGAATAAAGAGGAGGAGGAGGAGGAGGAGGAGGAGGAGGAGGGTTGCCAGTGTCATCTTTGAAAGTTCACCCTGCTAATCCTGCTTTACCCATTGCACCTAATCTAGTCTTTCATGAGCAAACTACACATAATGGTTGCATCAAGAAAATATCCTCTTTGAAGACAATGCCTATCGTAATTCTTAAATCAACTAATAGATATCTTCAACAAGTCTCTTCAGAGCCCTAGGATAACATAACAAGATTGATGCATATGACATATATGCACCAACTTGAGGGGGAGTGTTGGGATATTAGCTGATATAGTTGAGATGTTGCTTGACATAGGATAATACTAGTTGGCATTCTCTATAATTAGAATAGCAAGTCAGTTATTCAACTATTCTAAATATGAGTGTTAACCCCTAAAATTTAGGGATTTGATCAGGTATCATTCAATATAAACCAGAGACTGAGGATTTTCTCTCAACCAATTACACAAAAATCAGTCACAAATTCAAGTCGGATATGGAATGGACACTTAAGAAGTTACCTCTTTACAGACGTTTCGATCTAAGTTGCTCCTAAATATTTCCCGACCTTGTCTACCATAAACAAGCAATCCCTGGAAACATGTGTATGGAATTTAAGGTACAGAAAGATAAAGCTCACAATTCAAGGCCAAACAGCAACATAAAACACAGAAACCATGAAAGAAGCAAAATTATAAAATAAATTAAAGTCAAACATTCCATGTTGGTTGTCGATTATTGAATTAAACAATATGGTGCTAAATTAATCAAATCACTGATTTGGATACTATCAAGTTAGGTAGGTAACCTTTGAGTTTATATTGTGCTTTATAACATCTATGATGGAAAACATGCACCAATGACACAATTTTGGTGACTGAAACTTGTGCCTTCATCGAAGATGCAGTGCACTGCTATTATCACCAATGGTTTGAATTGGTGATAAGGGACCGAATATGGCAAGATTCCACTGTTTGGAATATATTCCATCCTATGCCTGTATTCCCCCTTCCCAAAAAGGAAAAAAAAAAAATAGGAGAATGGGTTAAAATCAATTTTTATTTCAAAATTTAGAGAGAAAAACACACTCCCATAAGAAAAATTGCTTTTATTTCATAACTCTCCCATCTGTTTTCAAAACATACACTTCCCTCCCTTGAAAGATGAAAATGTGCTGCATTTTAGTCAACTTTTTGTATTCTCTATTGATTTTTTATTATTTTATGTTTATTATCTAATTTTTTGACCAAAATACCCTTTATAAAAAAACTATACATATTGAGCTTTTTTGTTAGATACTATACATATTGACTTGTAATAATCTAACAACATTGATGGACATATGTTAACTTTTTATTTTTAATTATTCCTGTAATAATATAACAAATTATTAACAACAATAATATATGATGATTATTTGTAGAAATGTCATGCCACAAGTCACAGAGGATGGTTCCGCTCTGATACCATGTTGAATTTGTAGGAAGGTAAGAGAGGAGAGTATAGGGGAAGGTAAGAAGAGGAGAGTATAGGCAGAATAGAGTTGATTCAATAGGCTCAATGCATATGAATTCTTAGGATCCCATGAGCACTATATATGGTGCAATAGGGATTATGTACATGCCTAGTTTCGAGACAATATTTAATACTTTAGCTATTTCCTAGACACTGTGGTTCCAATGCCACACTAATAACATGAATAAACCCACGAGCCACATCCCACGTTCATTATTCTTAACAACTTTCATTACTCTAGTTTGTGTTGATGAACTATTTGGTGTTGTGTGAAGTAGGATAGTTGACAGGTGTTGGGGTCCACTCCTACTTTTTTTTCCAAATCTATTTTGGCTTATTGGGTGTTGCATTTTTGTAACTTCTACCACTTTCTAATATTGCAATATAAAGTTTGCCTTGTTTATGATAGATTAGAGGTCTTCTTTTAGGAGCCTTGTAATAACCATACAATCTGACATGGTCTAATTTAGGAATAAAATATAATTAGATGTTATGTAATTTTGATTTTATTATTATTGTTTCTTGAGTTATTGTATAAGCAGACATATATTGTTAAATTATAATTTTGTATAATAGGTAGAACTTCGGTCTCGTGCTACGATCTTACACTTTACATTTCTACTTGCCTTGTCCGTTCCAAGGTAGGAACTACAAAGTACAAACTTGACAACCTTGATTCTACCATTGCTAACTTTTTTATTATACCTTCCATACCCAATAACCTAGCTTCTCAACGAGAGATCATATTATACACATAAATCTAGAATACAGGAAGCAGAATATAGTGAAAGCATATATGTAACACACTTTGTCATTGTAAAAGCCTCCATCTGTGCATATTCATCAGCTGAGAAATTTTCATAAAACTACCCTCTAAGGTCATTGTTAGAGAATAAGTATTAGGTAGTATAACGTTGGTGGGCTGGACCTATACAACTCTTGTACTATGAACTCAATATATATAGAGAGACAAGATGACTGAGTTATTCCTTTCACTTATATTTCTCTAACAGTCATCAATGTCATCAAATATTTATCTGGTGATTTATGTTGGCAACCATATCATTTCTGAATTGTTCAATTATTTCAATGAGACTGACATAGCATAACAACTATATATGGTAAATTTTGACAGATTACTTCATGTCCTTTTATGTAAAATTGTTGCATTTGAACAAACATATAAACGCACAACAGAAGAGATTATAATACTCAATAAGGCTTTCAGCCACACACATGGACTCCCTTGCTGAATCAAGCAACATAATGAACATTTAAAGGGAAAAGAGAAATGACCTGTAAGAAAACCCCAGGAGAAAATTCAGAAACAATGCCATCATTTCCAGCTAAATCCACCATCTTAAATATATCTATCACGGCTGGACGAGCCTATTTACCAATGTGAGGCTGATGATCAGAACATATTTTAAACCACCAACATGTCTATATCAATATTAAATTTGGTAAGACAATGTAGAATAAATAATTTATAACGTGATACCCTAACAAACCATGGATCTATCAGGTCTTACTTTGCCAGTAGCTATCACAATTTTCACACCCCTTGATGTGGCCTCTCTCAGAGCCTTGGCAGTTGTAGGAGTAATTTGACTTTTGCTGTTCAGCAATGTTCCTTTATATAAAATAGGAGTATATTAAAGCCCAGAAAAATGATAAAGGAATATCTATATAGTATGTTCCACCATAATCTTACCATCCATATCACAGAAGATATAGCTGAACTTTGGTCTGTAAAATCTAAGACTTCCTTCTTTCTTCCTGTCTTTTGACAGTTGATCTGTAAGATTATTTCCCCACATACTTTTATATACACAAACGACAGTTACTTGAATTAGAGAGAAGCATAAAACCCAAAAAAAAAAAATTAGAAATGCTCGTTGATAGTAAAAAATACAGTTACCATCTGAACTGTCTCGGTGAGAATTTGAATTTGTTTCAGCATCATATGCACTCTTTATTAGCCCTTTCCCTCTCCATCCAAGACTCTTTAAAAGGAGCTCCTCCTCTCTCTCCATTTCTACTTCAGCCTCTTCGCTTATTTCATGATCAAATCCCAAAAGATGTAACAAGCCATGAACCTGCAGAACAGATTACTTAATTACTATTCTCAAGCAACAGCTTTCAGTTTACACAATGGTCATAGATGATAAAAACCTGTTTCGTTTCATTAAATTTTGTTTCCATTTTCAATGAAAATAGAACATGAATAAAAAAAGGTGTTTAGGTAACCTTTTCCATCTTCATTTCATAGAAAATCGAGCTGCCATTTCTAAAAATACTGAAAACTACAAATACTCACTTTTAACATTTCACTTTTGACTGATGGCGTTTTTCCAAATTCTAACCACATTCTCTATTTTTTTCTCTTACGCTTCTATTTATGTTGATTTACTTATATAATGAACTGCAGAAACAGTAGAACCCAGTTGCTGAAGAAATCTTGGCCATATATTTTCTTGATTGAATTGAAAACCTAGGAGGGTATGGATCGGTTAATGGAGGTCGGAGGAGGGAAAAAACTAAGGGCATGGTAACGGCCCCCACCCTATTTCATATTAGAATGAACTATTGTCTGTTGGATTTCTCCATAGCAGCACCTAAGAAGAGAAGATTTCCCTATAGAGGTAGTTCAGACAAGGAGGGAAATGAAGATGGTCTAAGAATGAAAGGAACAACATGAAAATAAATAAACAAAAATGAAAATAATAATAATAATAATAATAAAGAAATTAGACAAGGCACAAGGGCCTGCATGGAGTCATCGTTTCAATCACTATTGAAGTACAATGAATTTGACGAGGATGCTGTGGCGACTAGGTAAAGTGTGGCGACTAGGTAAAGGTTTTGTGACTTAAGGTGGGGTGGCATCCTATAAGTCCTTGTTCTTGAAAAAAAAGTCATTTGGATGATAACCAATGAGTTAGTGAACAGACTTCGCTGCAAATGTACAAGCTGTTACGAATAACATCTGGAAAATGAAAATGAAAATAACAAGTTCTAAACCAAACATGTTTCTATATACATCAAAAAATAGAAATAAAAAAGGCTTTTAGATAAAGTCAAGTGAGTAATTGAATTTTTCAATTTCAATCTATAGATTTTTTCAAATCAAAATGCATGGTAGTTCATTCCTTACCCCCCTCCCCCCAACACCCTCTTCGCTGTAGCAAAGACTAGTATTTGATGGGTGTCAGTATTAATTTCTTTAATTTTGCATTTCTATTTTCTCTTTTGTAGTGACTAGTGAATTTAATTAAAGATTTATGAATAAAGACATGACATTTCAAATTATAAGTATCAACATTACTTGAAGAAAGTCAAGAAATTGATATAAAGATTAATCAATTGCCTCACTCAAGTGAATAGGACCATGTCAGTACCAGAAGAAAGGTAAGATCATATAATATAATAAACTTCAGCACCAGACAGAAATATAATCAGAATATTATCAAACCAACCATGAGGATACGGATCTCATCAAAAAGGGCGTGCCCTCTTTCCTCTGCTTGTCTCGCAGCTGTCTCAACAGAAATTACGATATCCCCCAACATAAGCTGCAAAAATCTCAATTCATCAAGCACTTAGCATCACAGTTAAGTTGTAAGCTTTTATTGATTGGCCACTACACCCAGCGCTATTTCTAATCAACTAGACAATGCAATTCTTACAATAGGTAGCTTAAGCCCAGGTATATGTTGTGACATTGAGAGAACATCGGTAGCGCGATCCTCATCCCGCCACTCCTTATTAAGTTTCCGAATAAACTCATCGTTGCAAAGAAGCACCGATAACTCCACACTTTCAAACCCACCGACATCATTGATAGCAGCATCTCTTGTTTTGCACCCTGAATCTTTCAAACCATCAAATGCAAGTTTCATTGCCATTGGAGCATTCAGACGAAGCATCTCTGCAACGCTCTGCACTCAACGGAAGCACAGAGACCAAAAAAACAATGAGCGCTACAGAAACGCCCTTATAAATATCTCTACTCGTGCAGGAAAGAAAAATCTAAGTTTGAAATGATGCGAAATAAACAACACTCATTGCAACCGAATTGTAATTCTTAAAGAGACAATTGTGTCCCAGGTTGACGGTTAAGAATAATTTAGCATCTTAGATTTATTTCTAATTGATGTACTCTTGCTTTAATTTGATCATTGTCATTATTACTTTATTATAGGTGTTGGCTCCTTTGTGCTCATATACTAACACCGTTATTTTTCTTCTTTCTGTCTATTTCTTGTATTTTCCGTGCCCTTTTAACTTGTTCCGTCAAGATGTTTAACACTGACCTTGAAGGACGAACTTGAGGGGGGAAAAAAAAAACACTACATATTCTGGAAACATAAAATTGGCGTGTGCGAGCGAGCATTACCAAAATTTCTGGATCGTCGGGCAAATCTTCTTCGATGCAAATGTCGACGCAGAGCTCCAACTCCTTCTCTTTGGCCTTGGGCGCACGCCTCCTCACCTTGCGATACTCTCTCTCTCCGGCACGCGCTCCCACCAATGCTCCCAAACGCTTCTTGCCTTCGTTCCGGCACAGGGCGAGGAAGCTACGACCAAAGAGCGAGGATTTTGAGAGCAGAGAAACATGGCGATAAGGGTTAGAGAGACGAGCGAGAGGGAAATGCGCGGGGTGGAAATGAGGCTGGGCAGAGCACGTGATTGCACGCGCCATGGCGTGGGCGGGTTCGAAAGAAGGGTGGCGGATGAGATGGGAAAAACGGGGAAGCATCTGGGAGCGACGGAGTTCCCAGCAAGCTAGAAGCGGTTTGAGTGTTTTGTATGCTTCGAATGCTTTGGACAAGCTATAGTGTGTGACAGTGACCCGATCGTACACCCAAGGATGAGAGGGAAATGAGGTTGATGAGTTTTCGTTATTTTTAGGGGATGTTTGGAGATGTGGTTTAGGATTAGGAGAAATTTAATTGGCTTCCATTGCATGGATTTTGTGGTTTATTATAGGTGGAGAATGGAGTGAAACGTGAGAGCCATTCTATTAAAAACCTTATTTTGTTTTTTTCCTCTTCTAACTTGGGGGATTTATGGTAAAATCCATTTAATTTTAATAATAAAAATAAGAGATAATTATAATCCCTTTTGAGGTTCATTAGTATTACATTCACATCGCCACTAGTATGTAAATGATCACTTTGTTAGAATTTATTTTTTTTTTACGTGGATTAGCATAAATTTATATCACGATTAATTTTGGTTCAGATTGATTAGATGTCAAAATAATTAGAGTGCATTGTTTAGCCCAATTAATTATGTTAGTTATTGTTATTGAGTCTATTGTTGTCAAACGCCGCTCATTAGTGGGTATGGACGTTGTGTTTGAACCTTGCTATAATAGATGGCTTGGTTCATTAATTTATTGACACAAGGAGAGACCCTTCTCCTAACCCTATATAAAAGGCGTTGTCTCATTAAATCAGTTGAATCTCTGTTGGCCTTGGCGTAGGAGAACTCCTTCTTCCAGAGACCTTCATTCACTACAAGAAAAACATGCATTACCGTCAGAGTTAGTGTCGGATTTTTTACTTTCCGTCAGACTTACCGTCAGAAACCGGACTGCCGATAATAGCCTCGATGGAAACCTATTACCGTCTGTTATGGAGAGCTGATGGTAGTTAGCATCGGCGAAGATCGATGGTAATGACAGCCCAAGAACAATTCATGTTGAACCGTTTACCGTCGAACAAAACTGACGGTAATTATATTAATATTTTAATCCAAATTTTCGTCAAATATAACAGACGAAAATTTGATGATACATGTGACCATTCAAATTACCGTCGACAATAACCGACGGTAAGTGCAAATGTTACCGTCGGAATCTTATGTGGATAGTTTCTGACGGTAAAGAAAATTAAATTAAAAAAATATTTTATTGTTATTTTATTTTTTTAGGTTGCCTGCCCGGTATCCAAGGCTTAGCCTTGACTAATCTGGGTCGACTCGGGTCGCGCACCTGGCTATGGCGGGTGAGTCTCCCAGCGGGGATAACTGCGTACACAAGGTCTCGAACTCGGGACCTTGCTTAAGCGATACCAAGCCGCTTACCACTTGGACCAACCCCCGTTGGTTTTATTGTTATTTTATTGTTAGTATACTTTCAAATATTATATTATTGTTTAATGCATTTAATTATATATTTAATAATATAATTATTGAATTAAATAATAAATTAATTAAATTATTTTTTAATCCTAAAAATTATATATGAAATAAATACATAATTATATAATTGTTGAATTAGATACATATTAAATTCAATAATATATTTAGTAATTATAATACATAATTTGATAATTATCTAATACCAAAAAATGACAATAAAATGTAACATTAAAAGATATAATCAGCCAAGTTTATTAAATAGATGTACATTTAATTTATTAAATTATTGTTCTTATTAAATACAATAAATAATTATATAGAATATACCACCAAATAGTTACCTATTAATTATAATACATAAATAGTACTTTATACTTATAAATTACTAACTACCAATTAAGAAATGAATTTGTGCAATAGAACTTAATAAGAAAATTATACATAATATTGAAATGAAATTGTGTTACAAATTGTCAAATAATTATATATACTATTCTGAAAGTTCAAAACTGTCATTGTTACTTTCATAATGAAGTTCATCATCGAACTCTTCTTCTTTGTAATTGTCATTGTAAACATCTACTTCTTGATCACTTGCATGTTGTTGGAGGTTAGGGAGTTTAACAATGTCAAGTTGATCATCAAATGTATTGTTGGCTAATGTTGTAGTGTTCGGAGACTCAACAGTTATCATTGTCGGGATAGGCTTTGGCAATTGATATGCTTGATCAAATATATTGTCTGAAAATTCGGTGTCATCAAACTCATTTGACCACTTGGCTTGTATTTCATCACAACTTTCCAACTTGATTGGCTACCTCCTGGATAGTTTGCGTAATAGACTTGTCTTGCTCTTTCATCAACAATGAACAGATCATACCCCTGTACCGCCATGTAGGATTAATCTCAGTGGTCTTGTAGTCGGGTCAGTCCGAGTTCCTTTAGGATCATACCAATCACAACAAAAAAGTACAACATGATGAGATGGACCATAGTGTGCATATTCCAATTCAATAATTTGTTTAAGCACTCTATACCAATCATTGGTTGTTGTAGTAGCATTAGAATATTCACCCTTAACCCAAACCCTACTATTGTTTGTCGTTTGTCCAGTTGCCCATTCAGATGTGTGAAATTTGTATCCGTTAACAAAATAAATGGGCCCACTATTTGCTTTGTTCAGAGGTCCCCACGACAAACTCATCAAGTGATGGTCGATGCCACAATGACTTTGCACCTATATTGATTTTAAAAAATAAGTTATACGTATTTGATTATGATAAAAGAAATCATTCGATTGAAATATATAGTATAAAGTTAAAGACATACATAATTTGCAAACCACGAAGGAAATATTTGATCATCGCATTGATCACTAAATTGTTGTTGAAACATCCTGAAAACATGCATCAACATAATTAACATTTTTACAAACTGCGTATTAATAAATTAAACAAGATTATAAAGATTGATTGAACTTGCTGGTAATATGGAAGCACTTCTTCACAATTCAACAGAACAACTAAGTGAGCTGCCACCCTTTCTTGCTCATTCAACCAATAAGTGTTTGTTCTTCCAGCTGCGCGTCCAGTTTAATTGAAAATTGAAAATTGAAAATGTCGACTGATTAGGCATTGCACCACCATCATTGTTACATCCTGTTAAGGTTCTATTGCAATTACCATTAGCACCAAAGTAGTATGAACAAAAATAAGAAGTTTCCTTAGTTAGGAATGCCTCACATATGGACCCCTCAACTTGAGCCCTACTTTTCACAATTCTTTTGAACACTCCCATACATCTTTTAAATGGATACATCCACCTATATTGAACCAGACCAAACATTCGGCCTTCGAATGATAAGTGTATAAGCAAATGCTACATTACATCAAAAAAATGCAGGGGAAACACCTATTCTGCGCTAGTTTCCTCAAAATCATTTAGAGTCATTTTGACAAGTGGGTAAACCAATTTCCCACTATCTATGTGGCTTGTTATAATGCTCTATGTATGATTTATGTTATGTTTATGAAGTTGAAATTATGGATAATTGCTTGGAAACTGTTGGTGCATATCTGTAAATTGACTGGATATGAGTATACTTATTTATGCTTAGAGTTTTGATGGTGAAACAATGATTTTTGGAAAGGTTTTTAAAAGACAAAAGGTTAAGTTTTTGATGGAAAATGTTGAGGGAAAGTTTAGGTTTTGAAAGAATCAAGAAGCATGTTTAAGAGGACAAGCTAGGGCATGAAATTCTCGTCATACCGCTGAGCGACTGAAGAAGCTGGCTGAGCGGCCTGCGTATTTCTGTGCATCACTGAGCGACATTGAAAAATCATTGAGTGATCTGAAAGCTCGAGCCACTGTGCGAACCTCAAGGACCGCTGAGCCACTGAATAAAACCTTAAGTGTACAAAGATCCCAACAAGCACTATGGCACCATCAGTTAGGCATAAAAGATATATGTGATTAATTGTACGAATATTATATGTTATTATTAATGCATCATGAGGAACGAGTTGTGAAACACCCAAGCTAGTTGTTCATGCTATAGTCGCAAACAATGCTCACTAAGTTGTTATCTGCTTTGGTAACTTATAGTACTTACATATATATATATACACACACACACACATAAACATCATGCATGAGGGAATGAGGATCCTCTTACGCGCCGTGGCAACGTCCTTCTCATTACTTGTAGCACGTCATATCTCTCATGTAGTCCCTGGGATCATCATCCCCTTGCGGCTACAACCTACTGTTGTCTCTGTATCGTGCTGATCCAGGTAGTATTTAGCCCTGGGGGATCCTTCGTCTTCGGTTGACAATGGGACAACCATCCTACGTGTAGAATGGTGAGGAGGTCACTAACTCCTGGAGGGGGCTCGCTTTGTCCACGGCTTGGGAACAAGCACTCATTCACTCTTTGGTCCACTGCTTTGGGGACAATCACTCTCTCTACCATCGCCGATCTAGGTAGCATTTACCCTGGGGGATACTTTGGCTTCGGACGACGATGGGGCACTCGTTCATTCTTTCTTACTCTTTTTCTTGCTTTCTTTCTTCCATTTTTGGTCTTTCCGTTCATTTTATTCCTTACTTCACTCTCGTACCAGGTCGATGCCCGCGCCCAGGTCAAAGCCTGTATTTTATTATCGTAAAAACCAGTCCATCTTGCTAGGCTGGCAAGGGGCGTGTCATGCTTGACATGCCAAGAGAGGGGAATTTCTTATCATATAACTAGGTCATTTCTTCAACGGTATACCAGACCTTCTGTGGCCAGAACCTTCTTAAGATATCCTTATTCCTTAGGGTTCTGTTATGATTTTTAAATTTTAGGTGATAATTATCTAGTCATCTACGGTCGTCCTAAAACCCGACGGTGACTGGGTTCTCATGATGTATGCTTTAATAAGTAGAACAAGTTCATGATTACTTTCATACAAAATCTTTAGGGTGTTAGTGCTTGTTGGAGCCTGTAGAAAAACTAAAATCTCAGATTCTTCAGTGGTCATTCGAATGACATAGCTTAGTCATTCGAATAACATGAAAACTTAGCTCTCGGTGTGTGAAAATTATGGGTCATTCGAATGACCAATGTTAGGTCATTAAAATGACCTATTAAAATTGCTCACTGTTTGTAAAAATCAGCGGTCATTCGAATGACCATGGTTAGGTCATTCGAATGACTTGTTAAAAAGGCTCCAAGTGATTAAATTTCAGGGTCATTCGAATGACTATGCTAGGTCATTCGAATGACCTTGCCTTAAACTCATCCATAGCGCTATTTCTTGTAGTTTTCTCATAGGTATACTCAGAAAGCATATTTATATTTTCCACATGTTCCAACCATCACTATACCACATTTTTCTAACTCCAAAATACCTACACTCATCTATGCACCACAACACACATATTTTCCACATAGTCTTTATCATGTTCTATTTTCTTATACCATACATAACATATAGAAAATCACCAAGGAGGTGACTAAACTAGGGTTACCCACTTCTTAAGCGTTTGAAAGTTGATGGAGGTGATGAGATGATTTTCCTATGGACATTAAGCCTGGCCAGCTATTTTTCTGGTTTCTGCAGAGTAACGGCAGAGTGCACGAACAAAACAACAAAATTTGAAAGAGAGCGTGAAGTAGCACTAAGGCCTCACGACCTTATGCCCTATTTATAGGCAATCAAAGTCGGTGACTCTTTGATTGCCTTTATTATTATTATTATTATTATTATTATTATTATTATTATTATTATTATTATTGTATATATTTTTCAAACTTATCTCTGCCTTCATGGCAAGGGATAAGGTTAAAAGAAAATCCCACCTCGGGTACTATTTCGGTCATGTTTGATCGCGTTTGGTCGGTAATCAGGCGTGTACGGATATACTAAAAATATTTCGAACATACCCCCATGATCTACTAATTTTTCGGGTCCGAGTTTTATGTCAAGTCAGGATATTCGTAAACCTCCTCCCATAAGATTACATTTTATGAGTACCCTGGACACTCGCCGAAATTCCAGTTCAACCCGAAAAATTACCTCGGGCCTTGTGAAGTTTCGTGGGCTCACGAAGCCATTATTTTGACGGGTAACTTTCGAAAATAATTTAGTAGATTTATTTTATTTTTCCCGTATCAATAATTGGATCATTTTTATTAATTGCACGAAATTCTTCCTAAGGAAAATGGGATGTTACCTCATATTTTATGCAATCAACAGTAATAAGAAAAGTTTGAAAATGATCCATGTTTTCTTAACCAAGTATTTCTAAAATTAATAAAGGGCTATAAGTATTCCTACCAAGTAATTAACAACCTAGTTATTATTGCGTACGACTTAAGCATAAACAATTAGCTAGGGTGTTACACATATAATAGTGTAGGAAAAGTAATGAATGCCATGCTGAGTACATTATGGATTAACTTCCTTCATTATTCCTTCTCTTTATACCCTTCAATACACCTTAAACACCCTAGTTAACTGCTTATGCTTAAGCCGTATGCAATTCTCACTAGTTTGTTTATTACTTGGTGGGAATAGTTATAGTCCATCATTATCTTTCAAAATACTTACTCAGGAAAATAGGGATCGACTTTAAACTTTTCTTTTCATAGTTTATTTCATAAGATAGGAGTCGTTGGATAGAGTATTTAATGCAAGCGATAGAGCCCGTTGGCTTAACAGTTACAAGTCTAGTATCCACAACAGATAAATAAGTAATCATGCAGTCCCATATATATATTTACAGGAAGTCATATAGTTAGTTAGTACAATAAGTAATATACACTTATCAAGTTCATCAAAATACAATAAACGTCTTGAAAACATAAGGGCTAACTGGAACACCTCTCACTTAGCCCTTGGCAAAACTCGTGCTTGATCTGGTCTCGTAGGGTCCACCTCACGTTATTGCCCTTCACAGCTCCTCATGCTGCTCGGCAGAGTCTTCATAGTAAGTTCCGTCGTATATCCCTCGAGTCACAAACGAGTGGGGGTGAGAACGGTGCGTTCTCAGTGGGGAAAACCTGAGCACTAGGGCCTTGCATTTTCTTCAGTTATACTCCAGGCCGCTCAGGAGATCTCTTATGTGTACATGCATACCATAGTCCTTACTGATTATTATTATCCATACTAGTCATGAACAGTTTTATCTACATTACTAGGTGATCGGGGAAGCGTGCTTATGCATACTTACGTATACATACTTATATACACATACTTACATACTTATACATACATCACATTGCTTATGCATGAGGGGAATCTGGGATTCTCTTACACCCCCTATGGCTGCGTCCTTCTTGTTGTATAGTCCTTCCACCTTTGTAGCCATGGTCGACGACTACAACCTACTTACATTCCCTATCATTGATGACCCAGCAGCGATATAACCGGTGTGGTAGCTAGCCACGTAAAGCTCATTGGAGGAAGGCATCGAGCAACGATAGGCACTACCACCCAACTGGGGGATGGCGAGGGATCAGACCTATGACTCGATCAGGTGTGGACTCGTAGGTCGGCCCTGTGACTTGACCAGGTCAGTCCTGTGACTTGACCTTGCGTTAATTTGTTCGTTTTATTATGGGCCCATTCTTTAGTCAAGCCTGTGTCTATAATCAACATAGTAAGGCATGTGCCTTCATAGTCAAGCCTGTGCTTGTATTCATAAACTCAGGCATGTGCCTGTATTCATAAACTTAGGCCTATGCCTGTGGTATCGTAGTCAGGCATGTGCATGTGTTCATAACCAATCCATCTTGTTGAACTGGCGAGTGGCTCGTCCGTTGGACGTGCCAAGAGAAGGGTGATAGGTGAATTTTGTACCCTATTTTATTATTCTATAAATGAACATTGCATACTAAAAACGTGCGGTTTTAATACTTAATCAATATGTTTTGCACATTATCCTCTTTTGTGAGAAATTGAGAAAACGGCAAGTTCAAGCATTGTTTTTATCTTAGAATTTAATGTGTGTATTTCTTTCGTAGTTTTCTATTTTAAGGGTAGGAAATGAATGTTCAAGAGGATCATTGAAGATATGAAGAGAAGATGTGGCAAAGGGCAAAAGAGGAAAAAAAAAGAAGCAAAATGGCGAAATCAGAAAGCAGTCTGCTCAGCGATAAAACGCAGGCCACTCAGCGCATAAGACGACAAAGATCGCTTAGCGGTAGTACCTTATCCGCTGAGCGATCGTGCCACCAGAGCCACTTGCAGCCACCGCATTTATTGCGCCGCCTGGCGCCAGCTAGGATTGCGATGCCGCCCTGACAAAGTCGGTGCCACCTCTGCAAAAGGCTGTCGGCGCATTTATGACGACAGCCTGTAGCCGCCGGAGATGACCAAACCGCTCAGCGATTACACCCTGCCGCTCAGCGAAAATGCATACACAGCTCAGCGATAGTACTAAACTGCTCAGCGGTGCCCTCGAATTTTGGCCTATAAATAGAAGGCCAAGGCATTCACTTGAAGATCATCCAAGTTCATCTAAACCTTAGAGAACTTCATACCTCCTCTACCTTTATTTTCTACACTTTTTCCTTTTTATTTTGTGAACTTTAGGTTTATGTTAGTAGTGCTTTGTTAGAAGTCCTTCAAGAATTATTGGAACGTTAGCTTTGACAATGCAAGCTTCCAAAGATTTGCAAAGTTCTTCCGTATTGTATTCAGGTTCTATTGTTTCAATTCTCCATTATATTCTACTCTCTTATTATTTTTATTTAATATGAGTTTTTATCCTCCATTCATGGAGGAGTAGTTTCTTAATATCTTGCATGCAGTAACTCTAGATTAGGATTAATTCGAGGTTTTGTGCTTAATGTTTATTCATGTATTGTTCCACCCCTAATTAGTAATATAGCGATCGCATGTTATTGGTTAGGGTTAATTCTAGGTTGATAGATCTTGACGATTGTAGGATTTATTGATTTAGGATTTGGGAACTTTTTGGGGAACTAATTAGATTTAATTAGGNTCTATGACTAATTAATTAGAAACCAATGACAATTAATCCTTGATCTAGAAATGCTATATGCAGGATATTGCCTTTATCATTGTTGACTTATTCTCGTTTTGCTTTCTCATTATTTAAATTCATCAACCCAAACCCCCCGATTTAGTTAAACTCTTAATTGGTTCTAAATTGTTTTCTTGAGAGACGACCTAGGTTAGCCCTTTACTACGCTTTTTGGGGTTTTCTTAGTTTATAAATTATTATTTGATCACGCACTAAAATTAACGACGTTTTGGTGAGTGCCAAAGGGCTTCCTATCATATAACTACGTACTTGCTTTAAGGTACACTGGACCCTTAGGAGCCGGACCCTTTTTAAACATCACTTGTTCCCTAGAGTTCAGCTATGACCTTTAAACGTTATGTGATTGTTTTCTAGTTATCTAAGGTTGTCCTAACCCTGAGTGACAACTCGGTCCTCATGATGTGCTTTATCATTAAACATAATCCTTATTCAAGTTACACATAAATCAGACAGATAAGTGTTTGTTGGAAACATGTGGCCCAAGGTAACTTTTACAAACTTCATTCCCTAGTACAAGTTAGCTTGGTGACTTAGAGCTTTCTAGGTTGTTCAACATCGTCGAGAACTCCCGGGTCACTTAGTCACCCTTGTACAGGTCTCCATGGGAAACCATGGTTCAGGCCACTTAGCGCCATCTTGGGGCTGCTCGGGTTATAGAATCTTATTTAAAAATCATTCCCCAAATCATTCTTCAGGCCGCTTAGCAGTCCCTGAAGCCACCTAGGTCACAACTCAAAGTTTCAAAGCATTTAGGGGATTCAGGCCCTAGGCCGCTCAGCGCCCTGGGCATGACCTAGGGCTCCTCCTTTGTTTTCTTACTTTTCTTGCAACCCCTTTCCCGTGTCCACTTCTTGGGGCTTTTCCACAAGTTCTAACAACCATAATACAACATTATTCAACTCACAAAACATATCCAAATCATCTATACATCACTAACCTAGCATAGCTAACATAATACACAACAATTCACAGAATCACACATAATCACAGATAATTCACCAAGGAGGTAAGCAAGATAAGTTTACCCACTTTCTTAGAGTCTTGTGGAGGGTTTGGAGGGTGAGGCAAGGTTTCACTGGGTGTGTAGCTTTCCTAGCTAGTTTCTGGTTTTCGGCAGCATAGCAGCAGGATTTCTGAACGGAACGAATTTTGAGCAGAGACTTAGGAAATGAGAAAATGAGAAAATGAAGCCATGGAGGGGCTATTTATAGCCCAAGAATCCATGGGACTTGGCCCTTTTATGTCCACAAAATTTTCATGAAAAAGGAAAAGGAAAAATAAAATAAAATCAAGGGATAAGGATGCTTTGTCATCTTTGACCTTTGACCGAAATGTGTGGTTGTGGTGGCTTTGGAGAGATTCAGCTATGTATGTGTGTGTGGGGGCCATGGGGACCAATTTTCAGTCCGGTTTGATCATGTTTGATCGTACGCTATCTGGATACTTCGCGTATGGCTGTCCAAAAAATATTCTGATCTCACCGTCGTGATCTTTTAATGGTTCTAGTGAGGAATTTTAGGTCCATTCAAGGTATTTGTAAATTTATTTCCGTACAAGTGTTCTTTACAAATACCCTTTTATGTACGATTAAATTCCGGTGGCGAAAGGCGATAAATTCGGTGTCTGTGGATTTTTTGCGAAATTGCGAATTAGTGCCCTATTTGGCGCTTATGGAGGATAAACTTGGGATTTGAAACCCTCATCCAATTATATTGCTTATATATCTATTTATTATGTGAAATCTTTGTAAGGGAAAAAATCAGGATGTTACAACACCTGGGGGATTGGTTATCACCTGTGGGCATACAACTTCGTATTTTAGTGGATTACTTCGTATTTTAGTGGATTAGAGCTCAATTCATGGTAGCGAACCACATACATTTTCTAACGATGTCAGTAACTAACAATTTGTATTAGCCGAAGTGACTAGCTAACTATGCTAGACCAAGGGATTTATTATTCTCTTTCCTTTAAACTTGAAACCTTGGATGTATAACCTCAGAAGCAACCATTAGGTCGGTCAAGGTGACAAACTAACTACACTGGCCCAAAGGAATCATTCCTCAAAGGAAGCGTTATTTTGTAAGGACCTTAGTTGCCATAAGTGACCAATATTAAAAGTCTTATGTATAATCTCTTTGAAACAAGGGCTTAGCCTATTTCGGGGATAAGTATATTATGCACATCTTATAACACTCGTGTGTGTGTGTGTATGGATTTGTCTTTGTAAATGTCAAATCTTATATCAATGAATGAATGCATGCCTAGCATTATAACAAGAATATTCATTAGCAACATAGCACATTATTAACATAAACATAAGTATGCATATCATCATGCACATTATGAACATAAACATAGTATGCATATCATCATGCACATTCATATATATAAGCATGACATAAGCACATAGGTAAGTAACATAAACACTCCCAAGGTGAATACAATCATGATATCAGCTAACTATCAAACATAACTTGAACCATACTTATAGTACTTCCTTGTNTAATCACAGATAAGTCACCAAGGAGGTGAGCAAGCTAAGTTTACGTACTTCCTTAGAGTCTTGTGGAGGGTTTGGAGGGTGAGGCAAGGTTTCCCTGGGTGTGTAGCTTTCTTGGCTAGTTTCTGGTTTCCAGCAGCATAACAGCAGGGTTTCTAAACGGAATGAATTTTTAGCAGAGACTTAGGAAATGAGAAAATGAGAAAATGAAGCCATGGAGGGGCTATTTATAGTCCAAGAATCCGTTGGCCCTTTATGTCCACAAAATTTTCATGAAAAAGAAAAAGGAAAAGTAAAATAAAATCAAGGGATAAGGATGCTTTGTCATCTTTTGAACTTTTACCAAAATGTGTGGTTGTGGTGGCTTTGGAGAGATTCAGCTATGTATGTGTATGTACGACTGTCCAAAAAATATTTTGATCTCACTGTCGTGATCTCTTAATGGTTCTAGTGAGGAATTTTAGGTCCATTCAAAGTATTTGTAAATTTATTTCAGTACAAGTGTTCTTTACAGATACCCTTTTATGTACGATTAAATTCCGGTGGCGGAAGGCGATAAATCCGGTGTCTGCGGATTTTTCGCGAAATTGGGAATTATTGCCCTATTTGGCGCTTATGGAGGATAAACTTAGGATTTGAAACTCTCATCCAATTATATTGCTTATATATCTATTTATTATGTGAAATCTTTGTAAGAAAAAAAATCGGGATGTTACAACACCTGGGGGATTGGTTATCACCTGTGGGCATACAACTTCGTATTTTAGTAGATTACTTCGTATTTTAGTGGATTAGAGCTCAATTCATGGTAGCAAACCACATACATTTTCTGACGATGTCAGTAACCAACAATTTGTATTAGCCAAAGTAACTAGCTAACTGTGCTAGACCAAGGGATTTATTATTCTCTTTCCTTTAAACTTGAAACCTTGGATGTACAACCTCAGAACCAACCACCAGGTCGGTCAAGGTGACAAACTAACTACACTGGCCCAAAGGAATCACTCCTCAAAGGAAGCCTTATTTTGTAAGGACCTTAGTTGCCATAAGTGTACAATATTAAAAGTCTTATGTATAATCTCTTTGAAACAAGGGCTTAGTCTATTTCAGGGATAAGCATATTATGCACATCTTATAACACTCATGTGTGTGTGTGTGTGTGTGTGTGTGTATGGATTTGTCTTTGTAAATGTAGATATCAATGAATGAATGCATGCCTAACATTATATCAAGAATATTCATTAGCAACATATCACATTATTAACATAAACATAAGTATGCATATCATCATGCACATTCATATATAAAAGCATGACATAAGCACATAGGTGAGTAACATAAGTAAACACTCCCAAGGTGAATACAATCATGATATCAGCTAACTATCAAACATAACTTGAACCATACTTATAGTACTTCCTTGTTACAAGCTATAATTTCTTATGCAAAAACTGTCACGTAACCAACACTTAATTGCCATTTTACTAGTTTAAACATCGCCTTTTTCAAAAACGGTACAATGTCAAATTAGTTGGTCTGGTGCATGATGCGAGGCGCACCAGAAAAATAAAAAGCAACTGTTTAATTGTTTTGTGTAGTATTGGAATTGAAATTGATAATTATTTTTTAAAATATTGAGGGAGTCGGTATCCATAGGTCTCTGGTCTCCAGGAAACCTTTGACAGACATAGTGAGCCTTGCAGACCAACGAACCCGATACTAACTTTCAAATTATAACTCCAATTGATGAACCGTTAGAAGTTTTGGAATTGACATGACTAAATGAATATTATTATTTAGTTAATATATTGTGACTATATGGTTCAAAATTTTGCCTAGTTAATAGTTAAATATCAGTTACTATACAATAGAAAATAAGATGTTTACATTTAACGAAAAATACGGGGTGTTACACACGACGTCAAAATGGGGAAGGGAAGTTGAGATAGAGCTCATATAGAGAGAGATGACTCGTAGAGAGAGACAAGAAGAAGAAAAAGAAAGGGGAAGGGGCTTATTTATGGAATGAATGAGAGATGTGGAGGGAAAAATGGTGGTTATAGAGTGGCAGGCTAGTGGGTGATCGCAAAAGAAAGGGAAGAAGAAGGGGAATGCTTGGAGAGGAGAGATGCAATGTCAAAATGAGGAAAAGGGGAGTGATCCACGTTAAAAATATTAATTATACGTTGACTTTTTTTTGTTGGCGGCAACCTTCCCTCGAATAAGAAAATTTAAATATTGACGAAACCTTAACACTAACCACAATTGAAAATAAATAAAAATATTTTTTTTTACCTAATACATTATCAGTGCCAATATTTTTACATTATTAATTATTTATGTTATTATATGTTTTACTTTTAAGGTAATGAGAGTAAGAATTACCACAATTTTATTAACTTGACAATAAGATTGAGTGACTTTGTATTGAGTGACTTTGTAAAAAAACTTTTACACACAAAAGACACTAAAGATGGATCATAATATCACCAACAATTAAATTCAAAATTTACCACAACATTGTTGTTTGGCATATTGTGCTTTAATTTGAACTATGCTTTATACATAAAAGGCTTGTATTTACGAAGAGAATGATCCAAGCCATGAATAGCTGCACATGCCGTAGCTATTGACACTAACATAAATATAATGTTCAAGGTTTGAAGTCCAACCCATCGAATTGTTTGCTTTTTTATCTTATTTTTGGCAATGAACATCTGCACCGGAAAATATATCCCCATGGGCCAAAATGCTATTGCACCTAGAAGTGCTAGCATCTCATTAAAGAAAGGCATTGCCATTGCCAGAACCGTCACTATCACCACAAAGACAGTCCTCCAAACTAGTTTGAAGAAGCTAATATTGAACCTCACTTTTCCAATTGTCATCGAGAACTCCCATTTCACAAAACTAGAGCTCGACCACCTTTGTCCAACTAATGTTTCAATAATACCAAAGATGGGTTGGCTAATTACCTACACGTACACAATTTTTTTGTTAAGATAAGTGATCATTTCAACATAAATTAAGATAAATAAAATACATATAGACTAAGTAAGTTCAAATTCTAAATTAACATTGAGATTAATTTTAGTACATGACCAGTTTAAAGTGTTTTACAATGTCAACCAATCATGTAATATTATAAGTATTAACTTTTGAGGTTTTAATTATAAGAGTCAAAAACTTTTAGCTATATGACAATGTATAACTAGATGTTTGTTTAAAAAGATTTATGTTAATAGTTCATCAAAATTAAATTCTTTAATAAGAGGCATTTGTTTTTAACTTTTAAAATTAATCATATATTTTTTTTTTTAGAAATGAAGTATCAATTTGAAATTTGTTAAAAAGGATAAAATTTGAATTTTCCAATAATGAAGTTCTAGAGCATGGTATAGTGAGATTGTAGCTACTTTATGGGAGAAAGGATTTCAAGGAAGCAAAAGTGAGTCTACTCTATACAGCTAGAATCGAGGTAAGGCTAATATTGTTATTGTTGCACTTTATGTTTTTTTTTTTTTGGTCAAATAGGGTAACAAAGAGCAATTCAAATTTTTAAAATGGACATGATGAACAAATATGAGATAAGTGATATGCGAATGCTACATTTATTTTTTTGGGTATTGAGATTTCCCAAGATGAATATAGAATTTTAATTTGTCATAAGAAATATGATGAAAATGTTTTTAAAAATATTGGCATGCTTGGTTGAAAACTCATTGGCATTCCTTTGATAGTAAATGAAAGGTTTAACAAGGAAGATGATGAAAGATTAAAAAATTCAAGTGTTAATATAAGCTTCATTGGAAGCTTATTTAATCTTACAACTACAATGCTTGATTGATTTGATGTATGTTACCACTAATTTACTCTCAAGATTCATGAGTAAACAAAGCCATTTACATTTTGGAGCAGGGAAAATAGTGCTAAGGCATGTCATGGGCACAATGAAGAATATGATCAAATTTGAGAAAAACTCAGTTGCAATTGGAAGGCCACTGCTGATGGGGACCACAAAAGGTTGGGATACAGGGATACAAGGACTAGTTGACCAAATTTTCACCAAAAAACAAAGTCAACCTAGGACGTCAAGTTAATTGAAAAGATAAATAGCGCTCCAAGATTATTGCACTTAACCACAATTGGAAACTTGGGCTAGTTGGCACCTATGATAGTTTGTCCATTATTTTATTTAATATTAATGTATTCAACCTTTATTTTATTTACTACTTATTTAGTATTTGAGCCTTAAGTGTTATTTTAATGGTATTCACCCATCCCTGCTAAATTTATTCACTAAATGTTGGTTTGTGCTCATCAACAAGATACATTCTCATTTCATGTGTTATTTGGCTCTACGGTCTAGCATGGACGATATAGTGGACAATGCTAAGCATTGTCTTTATTGTGAACCAGAATCATGGGCTCAAGAACTGTATTTTGTTAGGTAGAATAATGTGTGAAGAAATGGTCACCGCCATGGTTTCACTTTTATGGGGCTTATGTGCATAACTAAAGCTAAAAGATTTATTTTAAAGTGGTTTTCATGTACATAATTAAAATAAAGAAGTTTTAAAACAAAAAATAATATTTACTTAATAAAAAGTTAGCCAATTTTTTCCCCTCGGAAAATTAACTTAGTTTCTAAACCATTTCATTTGAAACATAATTTTTTTATGATTGACAAAGAAAACATTTTGAGAATATCATAAGTTGAATATAATGTCGAGAGTTAAAGTAATGCTAGAGTACCTGGTATGCTCCAAGTAGGTGTATCACAATGAAGACATTTGCTAAGTTAATAAGCCAAAATGGCTCTTTAAACCCAGAACTCATAAGGATGCTACTAGGAGTGTATGAGCCAAATGCAGCATAGCCAGTGCACCCACACAAAAGGAAGATAATTGTCATTGTGAATATGCCTATCTTGTTTGCCATCTTCATCACTTTGTTTTCTGGCGGTGATGACTTTAGAGAGTCCTATTTTTAATTCCAAACAAGTGTAACAATATTAATATACCGCAACACATATTATTGCATAAAAAAAAAACAAAAAATTCTTTACTGCCATTTTATTTGTGTTGCTCCTCAATTCTTTACCTTTGCACAATTGTGTCTAATAAGAGATAAACCTTGATAATTTTTCATAATAAATTTAAGAATTTTTGTTTTAAGAGCGTCTATATTTTTACATGTAAAAGTGAATTTCATGTTTCGTATAGATTGATTACTCTATATAAAATGATGTAGTAAACTTATACATTACATTAAAGAAAACATCACTAAACACGTACATCTCTTGGAAATGAAAATCCTCAGCATAGTCACTAAGAACTAAACGAATGGGCCAAATTAATATTTTAGAAGAACAACTTAGTCCATGGAAAAGACTTTTTATTAAAAAAAAAATTAATACTTTTTATGTCCTTGGACTATATTAGGCATTCTCCTTTTTTAGGGACTAATTTGTCAGATGCTTAAATGTAATTTCTATTTATATTCAATTGACTTGTGTTGAGTTGAATAATGCTAGTCACAGTTGTTAACTCATAGCCCTAATTACCCAACTTTCAAATGTACATATCTACACATTTAGGAATATTTAACAACCAATTTACCTAATTTCAATTGAAAATTGGTGGTTAAGAAAATGTAAACTTTTTAATGAAATATGTTTCAGTTCTGACTGGTAACTGGGGCGACGGATTAATAGTGTGTGAATAATATTATTATTTGTCATAGTTATAAAACATTAATTTGTCATTGGCTTGAGGTAGACTTCTATTTGGTTGGTTATACAAATAAATGAATACATGAATATTAATTAATACAAATACTTAAAACCAATATAATAACTACTGAAAGCATAATTAAATTGATTCCAACCAATAAATTTTAAACATATATATTTAATTTCTAAATGGAATTCTTATGAAGGACTATATCTTTTTATAAAGTTAGTTAATAAACATGGTAATAATGATGCACAAATGAGTCTAACAAGAAATAGACAGTAAAACATATGCTCTATCTCATTGTCTAGTGAAAGCATGCGAAAGTTCAATTACTATGAAATCAAGACTCACCAAAAATCAAGCGCTACTCACATTCACCAAGTCTTTATTTTCTTATGGATTTTTGTTGATAAGTGCTCTTAGTGCACTGGTTAAGAGAGCATAAATAATAATTTTGTATACAAATAAGTGAAATTTGTATGTTTTCAATGATATTTAATGTTTTAAAAACTTAAATTTTCTCTTTTTAGCTTCCTTAACCAATGCCCTATCCATGAAATCTGTTCGATCAAGCACATGTGAATGAATCATTGTTTCAAGAAAGAAAAACATATTGTGAGGATCAATCAAATTTACATTGTAGGTGGCATATCTTGGTTTACATGATCAAGAGAAAATTTTGCAAGTACCAAATCAGAAGAGTGAAAACGTGTGTCATGAAAATTAAAAAAGCCTTCTTTTTTAGTTTGTTCATACCTGGATATCTATCGCAATTTGAGAATAACTACTAGCAAGTGCAATGTTTCCCAATGCAATGAGCATATTCCACAATTTGTCTGTTGAATTTTGTCCCTTGCTTCCTCCAATGAAAGAGGTACTCTTTCCTTTTCCTGTATCAAGACGTTCTCTCAAATATATTTTCTTATAACAATTAACTAAACAAATTTTGATACTCAATGGCTAAAAAATAAATAAAAAAAAGAATATAGATGAAGAAGACTAGATTTATTCATTGTTGTTGACGACACGTTTCATGGATCTCATATGTGTGTATTTAGATTTAAATACAATTTAACAATGAATAAGAAGTGGGAAATTAACCTTGTATTATGGTAGCAAGGGAAAGTCCAATACCAATAAATGCATAGCCAAAAGACGTGACCGCCGCTAAAATTGAGAGCCAAGATAACTTGTGAAAATTGGGGATTTGGGACAAAAAGATTTCGACAATTCCAAGGCCAATCATGTATGGATTATGCGAAAAATGGCAAGGAGACGCAATTCCCCTTTTGTGGAAGCAATTGATTTTTCGTATTGCCCTGAAATACTCAACATTTAGTAACAGGTCAAATTAGAATAATGTTATCCTTATTATAATTAAAAGTCACAAAAAAAAAAACTGCACTAATTTTCGTTAATTATTTATTTAACAACATAATTTACTACCTACGCTTACACAAAGGAGTTGTAAGATTTTGTGAGTCAATTTTTTTTATTGGTACTGTTCATAATACCATATTAATTAAAGATTACATAGAATATTTTATTCAATAAATAAAATTATCCCTCATATTTTAAACTTATAATATTAATTTAAATCTTATAGTAACTTACTATATACATGTAAGTTCTCTATTTGTAATAATGTTCTACATGTCTACATACTCTACCATTTAACCTTAACAAAAATGTTACTTGTACACCCAATTTTACACACTCACACATACACCATTAATAATGCACAAACTTTATTCTCATGAGTGCACAAACATTACAAACTTATAGACGATATTCTCAATTATACTTAATTAAGTGCACAAACATTATCGGCATTAAAACACAAACTTTATGCATATAAATATATGGTATATGTATGATGTATATTGTTTTGATGTACGGATAGCAAGACTCTTAACTTAATAACATGAAAAGAACTTACACAACGCTTATAGAGGTAGTTATTGTGTATCCAATTGCAGCACCGGTAAGGATGATGTATTGGACCAATCCACACAAGACATGCATTCTACCACCTAATAGTTTGGCCAATGGAAACATTCACAACAATTAATTACCCGCTAAACGTGGATTTGAAGCCAAGCATCAATTAAGAACATATATAACATGAGATGAGATTTGTGGTTTAGATATACCCAAGTTAGCTTTCACAGCCGCCATATAATTGCAGTTCCTCTTCCCAGTGACAGGGTCCGGCGATCTGTAGCAATCAGCTAGAAGATTGGAGGTGTAGAGAGTGACACAGGAAAAGACCAAGAAAGAGGATGTGCCAATGATCCATCCCAACTGGGCCATGGCCCAGGCTAAGGACAGCACCCCAGCTCCGACCACTGCGGTTATTATGTGTGCACTTGCCGTCCACACTGTCCCTGCATGATGATTATTGTATTGCAACTAAAACCATTACTACTTAATTAATATAGACATTTTTTGCATTCCATTGATTTGAATCTCTAACATAAACAACCACTTTGCTTGCAGGGTAAGGCTGCGTACATGTATCCAGCTTCTCAATCTCCACTGAGTTAGAGGCTTGTGCATTGAGCTCCTCTTTAAGTTATAAGCATTTGAATTAGCACATTATGTAACTTACTTAACAGTGTACTTTTCTTATGAACCCTTTTTTTTAGGTTGTCTGCCCGGTATCCAAGGCTTAGCATTGACTAATCTGGGTCGACCAGGGTCGCGCGCCTGGCTATGGTGGGTGAGTCTCCCGGCGAGGATAACTGCATACACAAGGTTTTGAACTGGGGACCTTGCTTCAGCGATACCGATTCGCTTATTACCACTTGGACCAACCCCCGTTGGTTTTATGATCCCTTTTTAGGTGAGGGTATGCATGTTTGAGTTAGCTTTTGTGTTAATTGAGAAGACTAAGATACGATTCAATAATTAGTTCTAATTTATTACTCTTAAATTTTTATATTATCATTATACATTTTTAGGGAGTGACTATTGCCACACTTATTGTCTAATGTCACATTCTTTTCATTAGCTTTATATTAATATCCCTAAAATGCACTTATTAATAATCACTACTAAAAAATAGGTAATTTTTGGCAATTGGTTAGCGGCAGTTTGGGGCAACTGTCACTAGTTTACCTAACTTTTGCCTTGGGTAGTTCATTGTAACTGCTGCTAAGGCAAGCAATATGGTGGCGGTTTCATAGAATTTTGCGGCGGATGCATCGTTTTTCATTTCACACTAATAAATTTTCCCCTCGAAAGGCTAAAAGCTCTTAAAAGGAAATTCCCTCTCTCTTCTTGCTATTATCTCTGGAGGAAAAAAAAAGAAAAAAGAATGGTCAAGATTGTTACTTGTACGGGATGACTTTAGTGTTAAACATTTTTCTACTGTTACTCACAGGGGATGACTTTAATGAGAGGAGTGATTACATATGAGGGTGGGAGGAGTAAATCTTAACAATTAGATCTTGCATGAATAATCAATATTAGAATACCAAAGTCATGTGACTTTTTAAGTAATCATGTGACATCTAAACACCTTTTAATCATGACCATCCATTTATGATTGTATAGGCTAGCTATTTGCTTCTCACTCTCATATATAACTACTCATCTCACTAGAGTCATTTCCGTTACTCCTATATTCTAAACTCATATTTAATAATTACTAGTAGGCCTTGACAGGCATGTCAAGTATTAAATTAACATTGTATATAATGAAATATGGAATAGAAAAATACAGAAAAATTGAATAAGGTGATAAAAATTAACAGATAACAAAATGATTAATAGGTATTGAAATTTTGATGGTGGAAGAGAAAGTTTCAAAACATATAGTAATCATCTATGTGAGAATGTGAACTAGTGAGCAATTTAAATTTAATATTTTACCCAATTTTTTTTCAATTAATTTTTTAAAAGGTTAAAATAGTCCAGAAAAAGTTGGACACCAAAAACGATTTTTTTTAACCCTTTTATTGTATGTAATAGATAATAATTAATAATGTTACATAAAAATAAAAAATTTCCCTTCACTTTACCAAAATAAAAAATAAAAATTAACCATTTCAAATTTGATAAATTTAAATAATATCAAGTTATTAAGTTAAGTTAATATTTATAATTATACTAATTAATTTCAATTATTATTTTAAATCAATCTTATAATAACTAAACCATACTAAAAATATTACTTAGCTATTATTCATGAAACTCCTAACTCAAAAAAAAATCCAACTTAATTAAATCTAACAATAAACTTGAAATAAAAAAGTAGTGAATATTTTGTACATGAAACAATTAATGTCATTGTAGTGATAAAATTAAAATTAAAAATTCAATCTCAATGAAGATCCAATAAAATTTAAAGAAAAATATAGATATCATGTGTAATTTAAGATAAATCACGTCCAAAACTCATTTGAAAATTTGAATAAATCTCATCATTTAAATTATCTTTACAATGAAGAAATTAAATGCTAGTCACATTATTTTCAACTTTGATTTGATTTTTCCTCATTTAGAAGTGACACAATAATTAGAAAGAATAAAAGTGTACATAATAATAATAATATTAGTACTACTAAAAATTAAATATTAAATTTGAATACTTGATACAAAAATATGTATTAAAAATACAATAACACAAAATAAAAATCAAATCTAATATTTCAAAATAAAATAAAAAAATTTGCTACAGCTTTATGTTGCTTCATTCATGAATCTATTGGACAAATAGTGGAAGATAATTTAACTTAATTTATTGAAAAAAAAATTAGCCTTATGCACTTGATTTAATATCTAAGTAATTTGGTTTTTTTTTAAAAGTATTTATGTTTTGTAGAACTTACTATTAATTAATATAATTATTAAATATAAATTTAGATTATATGAGTGATACTAGATAAAAATGTCAGGTAAAAAAAAGGATAAATGTGTAACACAAATTTAGAGTAAGGGTGTTTTAGAAATTTTAATAAAAAATCAATAAACATGGTGTCTCATTAGACACAGTGTGTGTGTCTATATATGTGTGTGTACATGTGAGTTTTGCGAACATTTATGCATTTACGTGGAGGTTAGTAACCTCCACATTTTCATTTTAACATAAAACTCATAAAAAATTTCTTCTCCTAACTTATAATAATGGATAAAATTATAATTTTATTATTTCACATTAATTACTCTTTTAACTCTTTTTTCTCATTTCATTTATAATATTTTTTCTTTATCTTTTCTTTTGATTCAAATTCCCTCTGTACTTTATCTAATTGAATTTATTTTTCTCTCACCTAAATAATCTGTAAGTGTTTATTATACGGTGTGTTAATACAAAGTTGTACATCAGTTATTTTTAGTTAAACACTCTCTTTTCAAGTTCAATTTTTTTTATGAACGTTAACTTTTTATTAACGTTAAGAAAAGTAACAAAGAAATATTTTATATTATTATTAAATAATATATATTTAATTATAATATACTAAAACTTTTTTACTTAAATATGTTTCAGATTCTTGACAAATTTTTAAAATTTGGTTTAGGTATCAAATTTTTTTTAATTTAATTTTGTTCTAAACATATAAGAAATTATATGATTTTAGTCTCTAATATTAGTGGGACTCCATTAACCGGAGTACCGCGTTAGTAGTGCTATGTGAGCAACATAAACTCATTCAACCCATAACTTAGTTCATAACTCGCTATTTGACATGAATTTGCCTCTAAATCAGGACTCATCCACCACCCAAAATTAGGTCAATAGCGGGGCTATGAACGAAGTTACAGGTTGGTGTATTTATTTTGCTCACATGACTGTGGAACTAGATTTCCCTAATAGTTCCAATTGTTTAGTACAATATGTTTTGATGATGACACATACAATATGCTCTAATTGTCTATGCTCATTGTATATGCTTATATTTGTAGAATTAGGTTTCCCTAGTTGTTTTATATCTTGATGATAACAAAAAGTACACAACAAATGGATAATGACAATTAGAATGCAAAAGGATGTTATATGCTAAATAGAATACATTTGATCTTGTATGATTGAACTTGATGGTAATCATATATAGCTTACATATCATACAATGATATATGAGAAACATCTTTTTGAGAACATATCCAATAACTCTCTATATGTGCTTGATGGATTAACTATTGGATATATTTGTGTCTATATGTGTATATGCATGAATATTAAGTGCTATAGTGTTACAATGCATGCATGCTAGGCAAAGAATATTATTTGATTAATATAATTTGATCTTTGCCTAATTGTATATGTATGATGCATTGATTAATCTATATATGCATATGAAGATATTGGAACACATTGGACTAACTATACTTTCTAGTGAATTATCTTGTGTATAGGAAAGTCCAAGGCATCAAGAACAAGATGGAACAAGAAGGAACATTCATATGATGCCCAAAGTCAAAAGGCGAAGCATGAAATGTCAATTCCATGAAGAACATGGTAATGCCGAAGATAGGATCCATAAAGAATACCAAATCCAAGCAAATGGTAAAAAGGGAAATAGTTTCTTAGGACTTAAGGTATTCTTGTCAAAGGAAAATTGATATATATCTCTCTCTAAACTCTTAGGATGATGCTCTTAAATGATCTTAATTGATTCCAGGACGTAAAATGAATTAGACAAACTTAGGAATCAAGAAAGATAAGAAAATGGATGAGTGGCGTGCTCAGCAAAGTGATTTGCACAGTAGTTAGTAAAATGATGATATCTTGGGCTACAGAACTCCAATTGAGGTGGTTCAAATTGCTACTTAAAGCTAAGAGAAAGATCTACAAATTTGTAGAGCAAGTCATTTTGTTGAGTCATTCGAATGACTCAAGAATGGTCATTCGAATGACTCTGTCATCAAAGAAACACAACGACTAGATAACGGCTAGCATTCGAATGACCCCTCAAGAGTCATTCGAATGACTCGAGTCCTGAAGCCAAAAACGGCTAGTTTTTCAATGGATAAAATTGATTAAAATAATGGGTAACGGCTATAAACGGCTAGTACACTTAGAAACCCTATAAATACCCATTAAACTCTCATTTCTAGCCAAGCCTTTGATTCCTATCATCTTCATACTTCATTCTATCAATGGATTAATATTTTCCATCATCATAAGAGCAAAAAGAGAGATATTGTCAATACACCTATAGAGCTTCAATTTGTATTATCTACTCTTGAGAGAGTTTCTTATCAAACACAAAATTTTCATACACTTGTAAAGAGGGTGCGGTATCCCTTTAGTTGCTTAGGGTGTGGTATCCCTAAGGTTTGTTTCTTGAGGCTTCTACACAAAGGTGGGGGATCCTAAGTGTGAGGAGTGCTCTTGGATGTAAAGGTTTGTCAAGCACCTAAGTTAGAAGCTTGATGATAGTGGAGAAATCTTGAGCAAGTCGCTTGAGGGCTGGACGTAGATCACAAGGGTGGTCGAACCAGGATAAATCTATGTTTGCAATCTCTCTAACTCTATCTCTTTATTTATTACAAACTTATATTATTGTCTTGCATATTTGAGAATTGCATCTGTTGATAATTGTTTATAAGTTGCTCTGTTGATCTTATTGTTTTATTACAAACATAATTGAGCATGCTTATAATCTTTAATTGTTATATTCCGCTGCGTAGTAACGTTGATTGCATGAAAATGCAATATTTGTCAAAATTAAAATAATTTCTTAAATACCCAATTCACCCCCTCTTGGGTATTGGTTACCAAGACCAACAATGACAACGTTGATGTGACACTTCATTAGTCACGTTAGCCGTTAATAAAATTTTACTAACGACAGAGACCAAAATCACAGAGTCTCACTAATGGTTGAGACTAATATAAGGTAATTTACGATATTTTTGAACTAAAACCAAAAATTAAATCATTTAGAGACCTAAATCATATCTCAAAAATTTGTCAAAAGTTGAAACATATTCAAACCTAACTTCTTTTATTTTTAACTACTTAGAATATTTGCCCATAAAAAAAAACCAACCTAGAGTATTTAAAGTAAATGAATGTACCAAAAAGAAAAGTAAATGGAGTAGAGAGAATATTAATAAGGTGAGAGAAAAAAAAATTAAATAAGAGAGTAATTGATGTAGAAAGTGAAATTAATTATAAGTTTACCCATTACTATAAATAAGGAAAAGAGAAGAATACAATGAATTTTCTATCAACATGAAAATGTGGAGATTATTAATTTTCACATGAATTTATGGAGAATAACAAATTCGTGTGTGTGTATATATATAAACATGTTTGATGATATATCACTAATAATTTGACGATATTGCAATTTTTTAAAATGCATGTCTAACAAAATTAGAGAAATGTTTTGTGTATAATTTAAAATTTGTCAACTTTTGTATAACTCATTCTTCTTAATATGTGCTTCTTCTCATTTTTTTTCTTATTCTTTATTTTTTCTCTCTTCTTCCCCAATCTCCTATCATTTTTTTCATTTCCATCTTATTCTTTATGAATCCAAGAGTTTTCATTTTTGTTTATCATATTAGTTATTTTTTGTTTTTCAAATGTTGTACTAGGAAAGTTTGTGCATATTTATTCAAAAAATTGTACTAGTTGGTCAAAAGTTTGTGTATGTGATAGAAAAGTTTGTGCATTCTTGTTCAAAAGTTTGTGCCAATGAACACAAAGTTTTTTTCTTCATCTACACTTTCATTTCCGTTTCAGTCATTTTTTTTGTTTATGGTTGTCGAAAAGTCTGTACACGTCAGTTCAATAGTTTGTGCATATGCTTTAAAATCTCTGTGTATGGTAGAGAGTGAGTTCACGCGCTTATAGTGTGATTGGGGAGATGGAGAGAGAGTGCGACAGTTTGTGAATATGCTTTAAAATGTTTGTACACCCAGTGTTACTGTGTAGACCGTGAATTAGCTGCATTTAAGTTATACACCTAGCATTACTCACAAAATTGTGGCACGCGATGATTATCCATTTTTTTTAGATGAAAATAAAATTCATTCAAACTGACGGAAAAAGTCTAATAACTGAACAATGAGACTAGGTACAGACTTCGTATGCCCAAATATCAAGCCCTAAAATCTTAGCAACGTTAGCCACACAATCCGGCTACACCTTATTACAACCCCTTGAATCGTTCCAACATTGAAAATAATAAACCATAGCCACAAGACAAATGTTGTTAACAAAGATACCGTTGCACTAGCCTCAATCTAATCTCTCATTAATACAAGCAATCACATTTTTAACATCCTTTTTTATTATTTTTTGAGGTATGTTTCTAACATCAACTTCTAACTAGTATTTAGAGACATTAATTAATCCCGTGCAAATTATAGTAGTCTTGGGTGCCATGAGAAGAGGAACAAGTAGTCATGGATTTCTCCACATACATCAATTGTAAATCCAATTGTTACTTATACTACCATATCTTTATGGGAAAATATCAACCCTAATTCCATGTAAAAAGGCATTAAGAAAAATGCATGCGTTCACTGTTTTTCTAAGAAGACATGTATTAAGCAAGTGCTAGTGTATGTCACTCCTTTTCTAATTTTTTTTGTTTTTATGTATAGTATGAAAGGAAACATCTCAAAACCAAGAAATCAAAAGATAAAATGAAAGCAAGTTACATTGCCTCTAATTAACTTAATTGAAAGAGAAGAGACTTTAACAAGCAAAGAAAACTACAATAAATTCAACCATTCCTCTTGAGTAGTAACAAATTCAATGAAAGAAGCAAAGAGAAATCGTACCTGTTCTTTTAGGTTTTCCATCATCATCCAAATGATCACCCTCATTCGCAATGCTTACGGGTTCAACCATCTTTTTCAATATCTTCTTTTTGACCAGCTAATGCCCCCATTTATACTAATTTTTTTTTTACAATGAATGAGGACAACTTTTGAATCTAAGTTCATGCACGTTAGTAAATATTTTACTTATTTGATCAGTGGAAGAAAGTTAAAAATTAAACATATATAAAAAAAGGGGAATCATATTTCGAAAACTCTAACACGTGACACATGTTTCTATCATGGTTTGACGTTGTCCAACTTCATTATTTATTGCAACTGTTTAAGACTTTGAATAACCATTTATTTAGGGGTGGTTTTTTTAATTACTATGTGGATAAATATCTTATGATATTTAATTTAACCACTCTTAATAATTTTTATAATTAAATTCATTAATTTTTGTTATTATGTTATGTTATATGTGATGTATTGATGAATTATATTATCTAATATGATAAATTTAGTTGTAAAAATTATTAAAAATAGTTAAATTAAATACTATAAAATATTTACTCTGTAGAGTAGCTAATAAACCACCTTTATTTATTTAGTGTCTATGGAAAGATTTTTATTTAGTAACTTTAGTAAGATTCATGTGAAAAATGTGTGGAGCTGATAGTTAGCCAAGCTGGCATTTGGTAACAAACTTGTAGATTTGTTATGAATCAGTTATTGTATAATTAGCTTCGCTGGTGACCGGAGTTCTCCGCCCCCCCATTGTCCTTCACTCGTTGTCTTTCTCTTTCGCCCCGGAACAAAAGTCCAAAGTTTCAAAAATGCGTAACCCTTTTTAGTAGATAAAAGGGTCATCAAATTTATTTTTTTTGAGTAAGCCAATGGACATTTTAATGTGAATTATAAAATTTATAGATAAAAAATTCGCAAATGATTTTGCAGTTAATTGGAGAAAAAAATGTTAAAAAGTTCAGTCAACATTATCTTCGTAACTAAATCTGTAGAACATAGTATCTGCAAACTTAATTGTAGACTTTTGTTATGGATTTAGCTGCAACTTTTGTTCCATGCAGATTTTGCTACGTATTTTCTTGTGAACGACTTTGCTGTGGATTTTATTGCAAAATAATTTTGGTATAGGTTTTCTTGCGAATTTGTTTTGTTGCAGATTTTCTTGGGATTAGTTTATTGCGGATTTATAAGCTGCAAACTTTTTTGTTGTGGTTTTAGCCGAGTTTGCTTTGCTACGAATTTTCTCACCGATAGTTTATTGCAAATTTAGCTGTAAATTTATTTGTTATGGATTTAGATGCAAATATAGTTGTTACAAATTTAGCTGCGAATTTTATTTGCTGCGAATTTTGTTGAGTTTACTTTGTTGTGATTTTTCTTGCGAATTTATTTGTTGTGGAGCACCACCACCATCGCTGCCACCATGCCATATTGCCACCACTATCTCTATTGTCACCACCACCACTATCATTATTGTTGTTGTTATTTAATATTCTTTAAGAGTATAAAAAACTATTTTAAATATATTATTGTACCGAAGTATGATCCTTGGGACAAGGCGAATCCTAGAGCTTCTCTGCAAGCAGTGGGACTTCGATGTTGAAAGCCACGTGGGTACCTGCAAGGACTCTGACGCTCAAGTCAATAAGAGAATGAGGTGATAAAGTAAGCAAGAGTGAGTTGGATCTGTACCTGAGGTGTTGCTAGGGGTTAAATACTTGCGTGATATCCGAGTGTTGCGGATCGTTCTACTTGGTTTGATGGGCGAGGATATCTCGAACCGTGGGCCTCGCTGGGGAGAAAGCATATCAGGTCGCGTTATCGTGTTGTGGGTTGCTCCGCGTAGTTTGGCGGGGGAGGATATCTCAGGACGTTACGTTGGCTTGGCTTGCTGGGGAGACGCTATGGTTGGGTCAGGTTGCTCCACGGGACGACTTGGTCGGGTAAGGTCGCTCCACGGATCCTTGGGCCTAGGCCTTTAGAGCGGGCCTTTATGGTCCAATCCATAACAGGAGCCCCCCCAGCTCGGAGCGCGAAATGTAGCTTCGTGGTGGGAGTTAATGATTTTCGCGGACCTAGGTGTACTTGGTTTTGCGTGAGGGTCAGGGGTTTTGCTGCAGCAAGCGTGACGGTTGGGGGTTTTACCTTTTAGGAGATTGTGCGATGAGATGCACGTCCCATCGTGGGAGATTGGGCCGCTTGTTTGATGCCACGTGTGTGAGTGGTTGGGCGTGTGGAATTGATCCTGTCGTTTGGGGACACGTGGGTTGGTTGGTATAGTGGTATAATGATGGGTTTTGGAGGGAAAGCACTTCGTTTCCCCCCTTTAAATACCAATGGCGAATTAATTGACCTTTTTCGTATCCGTTTCAAAACGTTTCGTTTTCTCTACCGTTTCCCTTTTTAGGCCTTTCTTCTTCCTTTGTTTGTTCTGCTTTGCTGCTTTGTTTCTATTCCCTATTCTCTCTGTTCATTCTTGTTGTGGTGTGGTCTTCGGTTGTTCGAGGTTGCAGCGAGTTACAGTGAGGAGGTTCCATTTGCTTCATTTGTTCTAAATCTTGGTAAGCCTTTCTCCCTTTCTCAGTGCATTTCTGGTTGCTTCCGTTCAGGGATTTAAGGTTAGTCTGTTTCTGGGGTCTTGGGTATTTTTAAGGGCTTGTTGTTCTTGGGGGTTGTTGACGGGGGTTCTGTTTATTGGGTAGTTAGTTGGCCATGTTGTGTGTACAATGAGATGACCTTCTATTTATAAGTCAAAAAGTAGAATTAGAAAATAAAGGCAGAATCAAATTAAATAAAGTTAAATCAAATTCAAAATAAATCCAAGACATTATTTGATTATAATATATCGTAACATTAGTCATCTCCCAAAAAAACAACAATAATAGATGTAGCGGGCTATTGTCTATACGTGAAGATTTTGTATTTGTGGAGGTCCTTGCTGATCCCATGAATGGAACCGACTATAGCGGCCACGGAAATAAGGAAGCACAAGAAGCTCAGAAGTTGGAGCATGCACCACTTCAGTGTTAGTTTCTTTATGTGTCTCTGGGCGATGTGCATTTGCACGGGGAAGAAGACAACGAGAGGCCAGAACCCAACAGCTCCAAGCAAGGAAAGGATTTCATTGAAAAATGGCATCGCCATGGCAAGAATTGTGGACAATATCACAAATATCGTTCTCCAGATTAGCCTAAAGAGGTTGAAGTTGATTGTTACACCGCCAATCATAAATGGGTACTCCTTGTTTATGAAGTCTGATTGCGGCCACATTATGTTGGCACCCATTTGAACTATACGAAAAAATGGTTGTGCCATCACCTGTAACAAAATATTGATTTTCTCACATGTATTAGATACCATAGTTCAACCAAAATATTGATTTCTCCAACTTCTCTCTCATATCATCAATCAAATTGAAGACTCTATGAAAAAACAAAAATAAGTAGATTTTCAGTTCCTGTTTTGTGAGTATAGCAGTCCAAAACTATTCTGAGTATCAAAGCTTTATAGTGTTATAGAACAACAAAGTTAGCATTAACTATTAAATTTTTACCAACTGATCCCAACCTGATATGCACCAATCATGTGGATTACAACGAACGTGTTCCCTAGGGCAACCAACCAGAAAGGCTCGTAGAACCCGGTTAAGATGTTCCCTGGTGTGTGATCACCAAAGGCAGCATAGCCAAGACTACTACACAGTAGGAATAGTATTGTCATTGCTGTGACCCCCATCACGTTAGCCTTCTTCATCTGTTTATTTTCCGGCGGATGTGACTTTAATGTATCCTATGATTAAACAAATCACAAAATGATCGGATTCAATGTAATTAACTGCTCATATATAATTCCAATTCATGTAGCATAATAACTGAATTGTGTGTTTTACCATTATATCATAAATAACAGTGGCATAAGTGGAAGCAAGTGCTATATTTCCCATTGAACTGAAAACCCTCCAAACTTTATCTTCTACGGATAGTTCTGGCCCTACTCTGGTTCCGGTTATGCTGGTTGCCTCTCCTTTCCCTGCAATGCAGATAGCCAAAACCCAAAACCCCTTTCTAGTAACACATAATGGGAAGAGACCGGTAAAAGAAAAAAGACTTCACCAAATACCATGTTAGAAAGATAAGTACAGCTGTACAAGACACCGCTGATCCAAGACAACATAAGCAAAACTGCATAACCGGCTTCATTTAAATTTATGATGCCCGGCCAATTGTCTTGATGGCAAACAAGGCATGCAGCTTGGCATGATTAGAAAAGCCAATAGATTCAATTATGAGTGGTGAAGTCATATGTCAGTTAGAAATAGATTAAGTGAAGAGTATATAAGTGAAATGAATTATAGACTCATTTAAATACATACATACATACATACATACATACATACATACATATATATATATATATATATATATATATATATATATTACATCCACTGGGAAAAAATTAATTATTTTCGTTGTTTAAATAAAGTGAAAAATACCTGAGACGACAAGCGAGAGAGAGAGCCCACTTGCAATTAGTGCATAACCAAAAGAAGTGATAGCAGCAATGGTTGACAGCCATGTTAGCTCATGGAAGTTTGGGATTTGGGACAAGAAAATTTGCACGATCCCGAAGCCGATCATGAAAGGATTATTAGAAAACTTGCAATGAGCTTCATGTCCACTTCTGTGGAAACAAATTGCTTTCTGTATTGCTCTGCCAGCAATCAGAAAAAGATGATTAGTAGCAATTACGTTGCTAGAGTTTAAAAAAGAAATAATAATTGAATCCTTACCAATAAAAGACCATTAGAAATCAATAATGGAATGATACTCTAAACAGTTAGAAAATTTTGAAATTGTATGGTCCTAAATTTAGCTTAATGTAACAAAATTACAAATACGGTTTGTTTAAAGCGAGAGGTTCACATTCGAGACGAAACTTAAATCTCAATCAATGATGAGAAAATCAATGTTTGATAAAACACAAGCACATGCATAACAAAATATGGATTATTAGGATCCACTCCCTTAATTTTTTTCATCAGCTGTTAAAAGTCTCCATAGACCAAATCAGAAACCTGTGAAATTATAGGAATCCAGTCACAACTAAAATTTAAATTAACCACGAAAAAATGAGGACTCAATCATCTCATTTGCATGTGATATTATAAATATATACACAATAAGCCATAGTCATATTATTAACTTCTTAAACGAATAACGTACACCAAGCCTGTAGCTGAAGTTATTGTGTAGCCCACTGTGATCCCAGCAAGCTTCCCATATAAGACCAATCCACAAAGCACATGCATGGTTCCCCCTATTATCACATAGACATATCGAACTAATTAAGATTTAGAACATTAAAAATGGGCCATGATCGAACCTATTTAGATGCATGACTTTAGGGGGGGGGTTTGTTTTAGGGTCCTATGCTAAGTTGATATGCTGATTAGCTATCAAGAGGTAATTTCACAACATATATTTATTTGAAAACTAATCAGTAGCAATACTCTGAAGCAAAAAACTCAAGCACCATAATAGTTAAATGAGATAAGTGAAAAAAATACCCAAGTATGCCTTGACAGCCTGCATGTATGTGTAATTTCTCTTGCCAGTGACAGGGTCTGGAAATCTATAGCAATCTGCTACACAATTGTAAGTGAAAATGGAGATGGCTGAGAAAGCAAGCATAATGCCTATACCAGCTATCCATCCTAACTGGGCCATGGCCCATGCTAGAGCCAGAACCCCTGCTCCAATCACCACAGTTACTATGTGTGTAGCAGCCGTTAACGCATTCCCTGCAAACAAAAGAGCAAGCATTATCATATATAAATGGAATTCCATCAATGGTAACTACCTTTTATATCTCTTAATTCTATTTTAGTTAAACGTAATAAAAATTTATATTTTCTAGATGCATTCCCCTAAAGTAATAAGGTTATCATCATGAATACTTAACACCAGTCTTAGGAGGAAACTTCCATAAACATCTCCATGTATCATCCGGACACAATGCATACAGCTTTACAATAATCATGATTATTGATAGGATAGCGCAATTTATCGCTAGCACACTAAAACAGTGCAACTTTTAACACAGAAAAATATTAGCATTAGATTATCTTATGATCGACTTGAGCTCACAAAAAAAAGATAATGGTTGTCCAAGCTGGGTTAGTTCTAGCAACCATACTGAATGTAAAATACATACTAAATCCACCCATAAGGCACGATATAATTGATAAAATTACCGTGTGCGCCACATAAAGGTAACTCTATATCTCTCTCTCTCTCTATATATATATATATATATCAAATATAACACAATCATGTAGAAACATTCACCTACACTGAATTGGAATTACAGCTCAAATTTTACATGTTATTAGTAAAATGGAAAAGCTAACCAGTGTCGTAAAGATACTTATTAAAGAATTTAAAGTAAAATATTTCATTGAAATTGTAAGCTTTTTCCAATGCACTAAATACATTAAAAACACTCAAATCTTTTTACTTTAAACTCCTTAATAAGCATTCGTAGGACACTCGTGAGCAAAACCCTTAAAACAAAACTAGCTAATTGTTTTTTTTTTTAGGGGTGGGGAAACTTAACATTAAATGCATTGAAAACAAATGAATATTTTTATCATCAAATGCACACAACCAATAAATGCTTGACCGAAGCCTGCCAGAAAAAGAAATACTTGACTGAAATGTGTGTGTGTATATATACTACTCTATATGTACTAAAAAAAATTATGAGTGTCATGATCCCTTTACATGTTTCAACTAAAATCTGATACGGTTGCCGATATCCATGCCAGAAGAGTATTTCACAGAAATTAGTAGACACAATGCCTTCACTAATCTTGAGTAAGAAATTTAAATCATTACTTTCCAGGCTTTAAATCACACAGGACGCATACATAGCACGAAGAAGTTGGAGATCAAAATTTTAGAGAGAAGAATCTGATTTACAATATAAATAGATGGAAAATGAAAAACCAGACCAGTTCTTTTGATTCTTCCATCATCGTCTAGTTCCCCATCCATTAGAGCCTTGGTGGTGTCCATTTAGATAACCAGCTATTTAATACCGAGAAAGAAAGAAGGAATCCGCTGTTGAAGTTGATTTGACTTGTGAGGATTCGCGCACCAATTACTTCACCGGTTTGATTTTTGGAGCAAGCGATTGTGCTCTGTACTGTGTGGCAAATAGGAGGAGGAGGAGGAGGATGGGAAGAATCATTGGACGGTGAATGGAGCCAAACACGCCACAGCTACATACATACATGACACATCCCTTTCATTGCCCACCAGCGAATTGTATGGTCAAACAAATGTCTAAAATAAAATAAAACAAAACAAAAACATTTTGTGGTTCCTTACGGTTAAAGATATGAGTTCATTTCTGTCCATTGTATAAAGTTTTTTACGCTGTAATTTAATTAGAAGTTTTCGTTTGCATGATTTTTGGATGAGCAAGAGAAAGTCAATTAGGTAGGCTAATGTGACAAGATTTGATTGGTTGATAGTATAAAAAAACAGTTATGCTACATGTACACCCAATAATGATACACCATACATACACCTGTATAATAATACAGTGGGTCCCATCAACTAATTTTCTGCGCGACTCTCTCTCCCACTCTCAACCACGCGCGCGTGAACACACTCTCCATACAAAACCTTTCCGCTTCCAAAAATAAGGATTGCAAAAAACGGCTAACTGTTCATCTTCTCCTCTGTCTCTTCACTCTCTTCATTCTCTTCGATCTCGTTCTTCGTTCTCTGTTCGAACTCGTCGTCTCTCTTTGCTCTGCGCAAACTTCCTCCAAAGAAAGCAACAGAAGAAGAAAGAAAGACCACGAAACTTGATTTTATTGCATGTAACCAATACGCATTTTTGTAAATACTTCTAGTAAATATATGAAAATTAACTTCATTTTGCCATATTAATGCGATTGTTGATGACTTACAGATTTTGCTAGAGTTACAAGCCTTGTGTTGAATATGATCTGTGATTTGTGGATAATGTTTGCACATACGCCTACTTAATGT
>QANU01054614.1:52605-118583 GCA_003254905.1 Nissolia schottii
CCATATAAAGTTTGCACAATTCTGCAGTACATCAAATTCTGCATTTTTATGCATTTGTGATACACAAATAATGATTATATTACACAATCTAATATTTAACAATATAGTAAATAAAAATTCAATTTGTGTCAACAAATTATAGTGTTTTATGGATTATTTGTTGAAATGTTGAGAATGTGCCAAAATGCACATCATCTCCCTTAACAAAAACATTTCTATGGCCCTGTGAATAATGTTTGCACATATGTTCACTTAATGTTTGCACATACACCCATATAAAGTTTGCACATTTTATTTTCTGTGTTATAAAACTTCAGAACACTGTAATTTCACAGCAACGTCACCAAATCAAAAACTCTCCATGAAATTCATCAAAAAATGACGAAAAATTGCCACAGATTCTTGTTTTATCATTTTCGATTACTAACTAAATGAGATTACGATTGTATACGCTTTGATTGTGGAATTGCACTTGCGACTTTGATTTCCATGAAGCTTTGTGGTTTCCATGGAGCTCGTATTTTGGTTCAGAGGAGGACAGAGGATGCCGATGACGACGACGACGACGATGAGAGGTTGAAGACGATGGGTGAAAACGACGACGAGAACGAGTTTAGGATTGGGCGCGCGCGTTGTGTATAGTTATACGCTATACGTATAATTATCATTAATTGTGCATAAAAACGTATAAAAGACTGGTGTATATACGGGTGTATGGTTTATGGGTGTACATGAAGCATTTCTGATAACTTTATTCAAATTAAGCTTAATTAATTATATCAATTCATTAATTTTTTTCATCATTATTCATTACATTTTTAATAAAATATTAGCCATTTTCTAAATTTATATGCTAAAATTCTTGACTCTTTTTAGTTTTTATTTATTTATTTATTTATTATTCTGTTTTTTTAAACTAAATAACTAATTAAAAATTACTATAAAATAAATTTTAAAATTTTCTTTATCGAACTAGTAAAAATTTACTAGACTTTTATATTGATAGACTTCTTATTTTACTTTAATTTCTTTAAAATTTTATTCATTTTTATAATATAATTTGTAATTGAAGTCACAACTCATATTATAACTTCTTAAAAAAAATAGAAAGAATATATTTTTATTGTGAGTAAATAATTTATTGAAATATTTAGAGAAATGTTTTGTTGGGTTTTAATGCCATGGATTGGGCTTTGAAGTCTGCTTGATAGAAGATGAAAAATAGTTGGGCACTTTTTTTATGCTGTGTGTGTGAACCTGGCAGTAGGGCACAAGTTTTGTTTAGTGAATCCTATGCACTTTGAGTTGTTGTACCGCCGATTTGTGCAGTGAGAGGGAAAAAGAAAAGATTGTGAAAAAGAGTGAATGTCCTTAGCACCACTAAGAGAGAATTTGTGCGAGTGTTTTGATTTGAGAGATCTGTTGTTAGGTGTGAGCGATTGTATTTTCGTTGAAAAATTTAGGGTATGTTTGGAATCAAACAAGATGAAAAATGATTTGATTTGTAAATTAATTCTTATGTTTAGTATATTAAGAAAGGGGAATTAATTAGATTTTTTTAAATATATGGGAATTCAAGTTGTTTATACTACGAATCATATTATTTTTGGAAGGATTTTTTTGAAATTGAATTCATTTTAACATAAAAAATTATTTTATCTATATTCAACTAACTAAATTTACAATGTCTACCACTCTCATCAAATCAAACTTATTAGTATAAAAAAGTATTTTACTCTTATTTTTTTTTCCAAAAATATTTTTTCTCAAAGAAATTTTTCAAAAAAATTTTTTTTTTGCAAAAATGTTTTATTCTAAAAAATAATTTTTAGAAAAATTCCAAACAAAACTTTTTGAGGAAAATATATTTTTTTAAAAAAATTTTAAAACTTTTTTTCCAAATTGTTTTTCAAAAAATAACAAAAAATATTTTTTTAAAATAAAAAGATATATTTCTTTTCAAAAAATACAGGTTTTTTAAAAAGAAAACTTAAGTCCTATGTTAATAAGGATAAAAATGTAAATTAATCAAACAAAATGAAATTGATTCATGTTTTAATGAATTTCAAATATGGTAATTGATTTCTAAATTAGTTTCATTATCATCTTATGTAATTAGTTCCAAATATGATAATTAATTTACAATTCTAATCAATTCAAATCATTTCTCATTTCATTTGATTCCAAACGTCCTAAGTGTATTTATTCGTGAAGTTCTAGATGTAGGTAGTGAAAGCCAAACCACGTTAATATTTTCTATGTTCTTTTTCTTTGATTCTTTGCTCTATTTGTGTGGCTGGGAGATTTTTTTTTCCGAACATGTTTTACTGCGTTACAAATGTTTTATATGTTAATTTCGATGCAAATAATCAGCAACAACGTAGAATTAATTAAGAAATATAATATAGAAATTCAAAAAACTTTAATTCTTAAAAATATAATCTTTTATTAACTATTTTTTTTAAAGATAACTTTAGAATTAATATATTATATGTCATAATTTACGAAAAGCTAAAATATAGTAATTTAACTCATTATTATATCAGTAATATTTTATATAATCACAATTAAGATGGTCTACTTATTTATTTATATTGGATTATGGATTAAAGTTGTTTATTTGAGTCTTTTTAAGAAAAAAATGGTTTTTTTTAGTTAAAAGACTTTTTTTTTCTTTTTTGATATAGTGAAGTTTGTCACACCGTGTGATGAAGAAGTGACGATGATACATCACACATATGGTTTCGCTACGCGATTTGTTAAGGAAAAGAAGAGTTCTTTTGAGAACTTCCTTCAAAAAGAAAGCAAGTGACAATTGCAGCAAGAAGGATGAGATATCACAAGGTGTTTCTTTTTTTATGAGAGAGTGAGGGATGGATGATGAATATGTCGATGGAGTTGTGAACGGGTCGGTGAAGGAAATAAAAGATCGCCATTGAGAATTTGGCTTGTGGTTGACATAAGGGAAAATTCTCAATTAAGTTTGGTGAGACTTAGAAAATTAGTTCTCTAGTGATCTCCACACCATTTTATCATAAAAGGATGAATGAAAGTAAACAAGGTAATGACTTGGAGGCGTCAGCTAAAGAAAGAACAAAAAGGTTTTCAAGAAAACGACTTGGAAACTTAAAGAATTTTCAAAGGAAAACTCAAGGGGAAATGCGTTCACTTTTAATGTAATTGGGATTTGAATGGCTAGGTTTGGGGCTTCTAACTTACAAGGGAAACTAAAACATATTTGAGAGAAGGAGCTTGTGCAATCGTTATATTACTAATTAAGTGTGGAACAAATCATGAATAGATATTAAGCGCAAGAACCTCCAATTAATCCTAATCTAGAGTTACCGCATGCAAGATATTAAGAAAACTACTCGTCCATGGGTGGAGGATTAAGGCTCATAATAATAAAATAAATGCAATAAAAATTCAGACCTGAAGAAAAGATAAAAACCTCAAATAAATCGATGGCGAGAAATGAGTAAAATTGTGCAAGAATCCAAAAGTGCTGACAAAAGCTTCAACGATCTTCAAACCTAAAGAGACTGATTAAATAGCACTAAGATCGACCTATGTTGCTGTGAAAATAGAGAAAGTAATACAGGAAAGAGATATGATGCCAATTGTGTTCACCCTATGTCTATTTATAACATTTGAGGTCCAATTTTAGGGTTTCAAACTTTTGGGGCAAAATTTTGGTCTCAGACTCACGTTGTAGCGACAAAGAGCATTAAACGCGCTCCAGCGCATAAAATGGCGCTCCAACGCATAAGCTTTAGGCGTTCCAGAGCATAAAAATGCGCTGGAGCGCATATCCAAATGCGCTGAAGCACATATCCAAATGCGCTGGAGTGTGTATGCAAACGCGCTGGAGCGTGTATCTGAACGCACTGGAGCACGTATTCGACAGTCTTCTGTTTCTTTTTGTGCTTTTTTCATCTATTCCTTGCTCTTTTTGCTCTCCTTCTTGCACTAACACTCGATTACCTATGATTCTAACAACTCAAACACAAGATGTTAAACACATAGGTTACTCGAGACAATTAAAATCACTCAAAAACGGTGCTTAAACTATAGTTTTCTCAATAATGCTCATAAAAGGACAATTATGCGAATCTTATCACTCAGCCATCAATATCACATAATTCTAGGCTACAATGCTCAATTATGGAGTATAAAAATGTCGAATGAAATCCCTCTATCAATGCCCTAGTTCATTGCATGAGGGCATCGACACACACCAAAATGTCATAATTGTAGTGCATAATTAAATAATAATTTATAAAGCTAAGCAAACCCCAAAAACGTAGTAAAGGGAGATAACCTAGGTCGTCTCTCAAGGAAGCAATCAAAACCAATTAAAGTAAACTGGGGGTTTAAATTGAGTGAATTTGATTGGAAGAAATTAACAATTAAATAAAAGCAATATCCCGCATATGGTTTTTCACAGATTAAGGATTAATTATCATTGGTTCCTCAACTAATTATTCATAAAAGGGATGTTGTTTCATTAGTTACAGATCTCCAACTAATGCGCAATTTAATTAAAAGATTATAATCGTCAATCCCTTAAGCATTAACTAATATAGCAATTAATAGCTAAGATCTCCACATCAAAAACATATATTTATTATATTCCCAATTGCACAACATAATCAAATCTGACTAGTTCCCAACAGTTCCCTAATTCTAATTTAATAAATCCTATAATTGTCAAGATCTATTAATTTAGAATTAATCCTAACCAATAACATGCAATCACTACATTATTAATTAGAAGTGGAAAGAGTTATAAATTATCATGAAGCATAGAAACTCCAATTAATCCTAATCCTAGAATTACCACATGCAAGATATTATGAAACTACTCCTCCATGGGTAGAGGATAAAAACTCATAATGATAAAATTAAATATTAGAAACAGATCTAAAAATAATAAAGAACCTAAATTAGAAATAAACGAAAGAAACGAGTCGAACACTAAAGAACTCGAACGCGACCGTGGTAGCTCCAACAATCTTCGAACAAAAAAAAAACTATCTAAGCATCACTAACAACGACCTACGATGCTGAAAAAATAAAGAAAAAATGAACAAAAACTAATCTAAGAGGCAGAGTATAAAGTTGTGTGAAGTTCTGTCAAGTTGTCTGTTAAGTTCTATTTTCACCCTCTGTCTATTTATAACTTCTTGGGGGTCAAGAAATTAGGGTTTTAGGTCCTGGTGGCAAAAACTAATGATCAGACACGCACTGCAACGACATAGGCATTATTGGGCATTGCAGTGCCTCGGTCTTGCTTGGGCGCTCTAGCACTTCCACATACACTCTAGCGCGCTTCCGAAAGCTGTCCGCTCCTTTCTATACTTTATCTTTCCTTCCTTAGCTCCTTTTTTGCCACTTCTTACATCAATACTTGATTACCTGTGATTCTAATAACTCAAACACAAGATGTTAAACGCATAGATTACTCAAGACAATTAAAATCACTCAAAAACGGTGCTTAAACTATAGTTTTTAGGGGTGAACATGGGTTGGATCTGACCTGCAGACCCGCCGATCCGACCCAACACAACCTGCTCGGGTTGGGTCAGTGGGTCAGACCCAATGAATTCGCCATGTTATGTAGGTCGAGTCGCAGGTCTATATTTCTAAACCCGACCCCAACCCAACCGGCCTATATATATTAATTAAGCAATAATGATAATATTAAACTTTAAGCAATAATAATAATATGCAATAACCCTGCGACCTTCAGTACTTCAGAAATCAAAAAAAATTTCTGAAGTCTCCTTGCTCATCTGTTCGTCCTCCTTCCCCATCTCTTCTCTGCGGCTGCGCTGCCTCTTCATCTTCCCCATTTCTTCACCTCTCTTCCTACGTTTGTTGGCTCCCCTCCATCGCCACCCCTCGTTTGTTGGCTCCCCAGCTCGTTTGTATCTAGCCGCCTCCCCTTCACGTTTGTTTCTCATCGCCTCAGCTTTTCGTTCGTCCCTTGCAGCCGTGTTCGTGTCTCGCCGCCTCAGCTTCGCGTTTATATCTCACCGCCTCAGCTTCGCGTTCGTCTCTCGCCACCTCAGCTCCGTGTTCGTCTCCATCAGGTTTAATTTGATTTTTCCTAATTTTAACCTTAATTTTGAATTTTGATTTTCCCTAATTTTAACCCTAATTTCCTTTTCAATTTCCTTTCCATCTTCTTCTTCAATGTTNNNATAAGCTTTCTGTTGATATTAAGAATGTGGTTTGTGAGCTTTATTGAGTTTTTTCAATATGTCTTAACTGATTTGTGATTCTTATTATACTCGTTGGGTTGTTTTTGCTTGTTTAGGTTGTCCAAATTATGACAAATGAAACTCAAGGAAGTGGCAATCAAGTTGTTGGGAATCAAGTTGCTAGCAATCCTGATCATCCTCAATCTTTGATTCCAGCCTTAACTCCAAGTGAGAGACAACATGAGGAAACCGTAGCAGCTTCTGAGTCGGCTTTACCTCCATCAGTTGCATCCGATACTACTAAATCTTCAAGTAAAAGAAAAGCTAGTTCTAGTAATATTGCTGCCTGTTGGGACCATTTTACTCTAGATCGTGCACAAGGTGTTACTTTTTGCAATTATTGTGGTAAGGTATATGCTTATGCTAATGGTAAAAGTCATGGCACTACTAACCTTAATAAGCATATGAAAGTCTGTGCAAAACACCCTGATAATGTTGATAAGAAGCAAAAGACAATTGTTCTCGGCAAGTCAAGTGATGATGAGACTGTGTCTATGAAACTTGCTGAATTCAGTCAAGAAAAATGTAGGGAAGCACTTTGTAGAATGATAGTTGTTGACGAGCTTCCCTTCAAATTTGTTGAGAACAATGGGTTTAGCGATTTCAGTAGCACTAGTACACCACGATTTAAAATTCCTAGTCGTATGATAGTTGCTAGAGATTGCAAGGAATTGTTTGAATTTGAAAAAATTAAACTGAAGTCTATTTTGTCGTTAAACTAACAAGTTGTTTCCCTAACAACCGACACATGGACTTCAATTCAAAATTTTAATTACATGTGTGTGACTGGTCATTACATTGATGAGGGATGGGTTTTGCAAAAGAAAATATTGAGTTTTGCATTGATTTCTGATCATAAGGGTGACACTATAGGGCAAGATTTAGAGAATTGCCTAAAAGATTGGGGTATTTGCAAGATTAGTTCTGTAAATGTTGATAATGCCACTGCAAACACCTCAGCTTTTAACTTATTTGTTAAGAGGTATGAGTCATTGGAATGGTACTTCGGTTCTAGGAGGGGCGTATATGCATATGAGATCTGCTACTCACATTTTAAATTTGATTGTTAGTGATGGATTGAATATGAAGGAAATGGTTGTTGCCATCCAAAAAATTAGAGCTGCTTATAAATATGTAAGGTCATCGCCATCTAGGTTGGTATGTTTTCAAAAGTGTGCTAATGATTTCAACATAGATAGTAATCAGAAGCTAGTTCTAGATGTGCCAACTAGGTGGAATTCGAGTTATTTGATGTTGAATGTCGCTCAGAAGTTTCAGGGAGGTTTTTAGACGTCTTGAGCATGTGGATCCGGCTTTTGGGGCTGTTCTTAGTGGTGAGGGAGGAACTCCTAATCACGATGATTGGAAGCGCGCAGACATCTTTATTCAGTTTTTGCATATCTTTTATGATGCTACACTCTGGTTTTGTACTTCATTGCATGTTAGTTCATGTCAATTCTTCCATAACTACTTTGGTTGAATGGTCTAAAAGTGGGTATTCACTCTTGCAGAAAATGGCTGGTATTATGCAATCAAAGTTTGATAAGTATTAGGATGCACAGGGGAGTTTGAATTTAATATTGCTAGTGGTTGTATTTCTTGATCTGCGATACAAGTTAGATTATGTTGAATTTTGCTTGGTTGAAATGTATGATCATGGTAGCACCAATGTCAAGTCCAAGGAGATAGTGGGGAAATTGAAAGACTTGATTTATAAGTTGTATGCCCAGTATGAGAGAACTAGTCCAATCCTTACTGATGTGCGCGGTTCTGTTGCATCTTCTAATGTTGGATTAGGGTCTCATGATGGAAATGCTGATGTTAGTAGTGCTGGTCCTGTTGGATTGCCTAAACCTATCCCATCATTTAAAGATAGGTATAGAATTAAAGCAAAACAAAGGCAAGGTGACACAAAAAGGAATGAGTTGGAGAGGTACTTCGAAGATGAAGTTGTCATTGTTGACGATGGTGAGGATTTTGACATTTTAAAATGGTGAAAGGGAAAGACAACCAAATATCCTATTTTATCTCGCTGAGCTAGAGATATTTTGGCTATTCCAGTGTCTACGGTATCATCGCAGTCTGCTTTTAGCACTGGAGGTAGAGTGCTTGATCCTTACCGTAGTACGTTAGCTCCCGCCACAATGGAGAACTTGATTTGCTTGCAAAATTGGCTTCTTCAATATAAAGAGATGGGTCGACAAGTAGATGAAAAAGGTATAATTGTTTCTTAATTTTTTAATTTTGTTTATTTTTTTTTGTATATTAAATGTTGAATTTGCATCATTGTATTTTTGTAGAAGTTTTAGAGCTTGAAGAAATTGAGATTGATAGAATTTTATTGACCCATCCATGAGGTAAATGTATTTGTGTTTACCATTCTTAAATTTGTACTTTTGAATTTAATATTTTATCTAAACACTTACTAACAATTATTTATTCATTTGCAGTGGATCTACAAACTCAACCGCAAAAGGTCGCAAAATAAAATGTTGAAAAAGAGCTCCCATGTTATGTATTTGTGTTTTTGTTATGTATTTGTGACTTTGTGTCTTTGTGTTTTTGTGCTTAAAGACTTTATGGATTATTATGGATTATGGATTAGGGTTTATGGATTACTATGGATTATTATGGGTTTGTGCTTATTAGGGATTATTGTGGGTTTATGCTTATAGACTTTATGTTACATTGACAATTGCATTGATATTACTTTTAATTTTGAATTGTTAAAATATGGTTGTTTTAAATTGAAAAAATAGATTTTTTAATTTAAAAAATAGGTGTCTATTTTTTGAAAAAATAATAGCTTTTTTCCTATTAAAAAATGGATTTTTTAAACAAGAAATTGAATTTTTTTAAAAAAATTAGTTCGAAAAAAAAAGAGGGTGAGTCTCCCGCTAACCTGCCTAACCCAATCCGACCTAGGCGGGTGACGGGTACCCGTAGAAAAAATGGTGATTTTACCCGACCCGACCTGCTGGTAGGCGGGTCGGATCAGTGACATGGGCGGGTCCGACCCGACCCGACCTATGTTCACCCCTAATAGTTTTCTCAATTATGCTCAGAAGAGGACAATATGCGGAACATATCAATTAATCATCAAAATCGCATATTTTTAGGATGCAATGTTCAATTATGGAATACTAGGCATGCAATATTTAAGTGTGTGGGAATTCAATGGGAGCCACTTGTGCACCTATCTTATCCTCTACAATTACATATATTGCATGGTTTTTATGCACAATAAATGTTTTCCGTTATCTTGACCCTTTTATACAAATTGTGCAAAAGATAGATAAATGTACATTTTAGGTAATTTTTATGATCAGAGCTTATGCATGTGACATTCCTTTCTTGTTAGTGATATTTTGTCACATGCTCTGGTCTCAAAAGGGAAAGGAAGGAAACTTGGGTCCATTGGAAAAGCAAAAGGAGGTTGAAAGATGAGCTTAGCTTTTTGAAGTTGCTCGCTACAACGATCACCCTTATTGTAGCAAGCTATACTTGTATAGATACATCAGGGCATGAAAAGACCACTAAGGGCAGTCATCTCATCTAAAAACAAATGGTCAAATCTCGAACAATAGGACACATTTCCATTATTACTACTCTCATTTTACATTTTCTAGCTTTTCTTAGATTTTAGGTCAGGTTAGAATAGGGATTTCATTTTCGTTCTCTATTAATTTCAATTTCAATTTCAATCTTGTAATTATGGAGTACTTGTACTTGGCTCTAGTCAAGGAAGATCTTGAGCTCTTGGGTTGTTAATTGAAGTTTGGTTTGCTTTCTATTTCCCTTCTTCTCCATCTTTAACTTTTGCAATTTTGTTGAATGATATTGATGCGTGATTGTGTTGGTTTGGATGTGGTTAATTGAATGTCAATTTAGCCAATTGATATGAACTTAGCTGAATTGAGAATTTTCTAGGACTAGCATCTAGGTTGCAATGATATTGAAATCTATATGCATGATTTGGGGAACTAATCGATGATTTATATTTTTTGTATCGGTGTTAAGATAAATTTTGCATGTTCACTTAAAGGAAATGAAATTAGGTGTCGATTGAGGCCTAGGTTAATGCAATTGGTTGTTATATTAGCACGAGTAACATAGGATTCAAGATTTTGAGCAATCTATGGTTGTGTCGCTAATTGAATGCATGGTGATTGCCACGAGAATTGTGGGGTTGTAAGTCACAGTCGCGCTCATAACCCAAATTAACTGCACACCAAGTGTTTACAGTAATGTGCATCGATGATTGTGCTCATTAGTCTTGAGTGAACCCTTGTGCTAATGTCTCCTTAATTATTCTTAGGCATAGGTTTAGCTTAATGACCAACAAACCCCCCATTCCTTAGTTAGATAATAAGTGACATACAAGACTAGAATCATTTTGTATTATGGTTTCTTGAATGACAACCTAAGTCTTAAACCTACGTTATAGCTATTAATTTAGGGTTAAGCTTAGTTCTTTTACAAATTGATTATTTGACAAGAGTTGTTAGATCCTAACAACATCTAGAAAAAACTCTTTCAAGATGTGTGCCTATTTAAAAAGTAAAAGAAATTTAAAAATAAGGTAAATTACAATGACATTGCTTGAGGTTTATCAAAATTGCATTCCACCCCAAACTAGAGCCAAAATTGTATTCAACCTCTTGAGGTTTACTTGCGCTCCACCCCCAAAGTAGAGCCAAAATTGCACTTTACCTCACTTAAGTGAACTGTTACATGTCTATATTTATTGTATTTATGGGTTTTGACCTTGCTTTTTCATGGCAGGAAGTTTTCCCAAATATCACCAAAAAGATTATTTTCTCCTTCAAAATTTCATACTTTTAAACATAAATTGAAACAGAATGAGTATCCATCTATTTTAATTTAACTATCCAATATTTAACAACTAAACATATAGGGTGAAGTCCCAATTTAGTCCCCCAAGAAAACACCATTGCCCTATGTAAAACCTCCCAACAAAAAAAAAATGCACCATTAGTCCCTCACCATTTCACAGTACCTTCCTCAGCTCCTCACATTTTCAAATGTTGCCTCGTTAATCTCTCACCTTCCTTCTAATTTCTTCAGGTGAAGAGCTAACAGAGATGTAACATCCCGCTCCTTCCCTAGTGAAAATTTCCCCAATTAATTGTTCGTAGAGCATCCTGAATAGGTTAACATGTAGGGATTAATATAAATTTATCCATCTAGTTTCTCGAAACTCTGATGACACTCAAAGGGTTCCTCGTGACCCTTAGAATTGGGTGAAAAAATCAAACTGACGGAAAAACGGAGCTCCACTCATTTTCAGACGATTCTGCAGATACTAGAACAGTCCCGTTTGGCCCCGTTTAGCCAGTAGAACTAAGCAGTGGGCCCTAATCTTGGGAAATCATACCTTATGGGTGAAAAGATGATAAAACCCCTAGAGTTAACCCCGGACCGTTACTAGGAAGCTTTGGCGATCGCGAAAACGCTAGCAGAACGGCCCCGTTCGGACACTGACGAGAGATAACGGGTCAACGGTATATGTGAAAAATACTCCTCCGGAGAAAAATTCACAAATGCCTTGAAGTAATTATACCTTTAGGTAGAGGGGAATTAGAGGATTGCGACGGTATAAGTGGAATATTTTTCAGACGACAGTGTGCGACGTACCGGGACTGCGAACGACCAAAAACGAGTGAAACGGGACCGAGTGGGCCCACACCTGCATTGAACACGTGATTGAATCAGATTCCAAGGACAAATAATTAAAAATTCAATTACTATTCATTGATTTGACCTTTGAATTATCTTTTGAATTAATTAATTATTAAAGAAAATAAAAAAGGTCATTTTGGTAATTTTGGCAAGGGGCAAAAGGGTAAAATTGGGGGGCAGATCCTTGGCTATAAATAGCCCTTCCCATTCAGAATTTTTACCAAAAAATTGCAAGATTACTGAAACTCTGCCCAAAAATCGTTCGGTTCGGGAACTCTGCTGGAACACTGCTAGAATCAGGAAACCGGTTCAGGCGGCGATTCACCCAAGGATCCCACATATCTTCCACCCTCTCCAGCCTTCTTCGCAGCCCAAGAAAGTGGGTAAACTTGGTTTGCTCATCTCCTTGGAGCTTATGTTTGCTTATGCTTGAACTTGATGACTATGTAAACTATGATGAATGATGGTAGAAATGTAATGCTAGGACTTAGGAGTGATTCTGAAGGGTTTTGTGACCTGGACTAGATAGGATTTTAATGATTGGAAAATGTGTGAAAACCTCAAGAAGGATCCATGGACAAAGGAGGAAGAGAAAAGAAAGAAAACCATGCATTCGGTTTCAGCCTCGCCCAGGTACCGCTGAGCGGCCCCAGGCGTCGCTGAGCAGAATGCATCAGAAAGCAAGTTTTTTAAACGTGGACTCCAGGGCGCTGAGCGGCCAGAGGATCCGCTGAGCGACCTGAAGGTCACTGAGGATGATGATAAGTATGGAAAGATATTTTTGAAAATCGGGCCCCAACCCGCTGAGCGATACAACTTTGATCGGTGAGCGACAAGGCGTTGATTGTTGAGCGAATTAAGCTCAGACCGCTGAGCGAACAAGAGTTGCCGCTGAGTGGCCTGAGACTTAGTTATTTTTACGAAAACAAGGTTTATGAAGGTTGTCCTAGACACACCTTTCCGACACTTATTAAGCTGACTGAGATGCATGAAGTATGTTTATGATGATGTATGTAGAGCATCTCATGAGGTATGTTTATGATGATGTATGTGGAACATTGCATGTAGATTATTTATGAGTAGAAAGATTATAATGTCATGCATCATGAAGACAGGGTTGTCATGTAAGTGTAAGGATGACCTTAGAGAACTAGAGGTTAATCACCTAACATGTAAGGGTTATAATTGAACACTAGGGAATGGGTATGTAGTTATGTGATAGGATTCCTTTCTCTTGGCACGTCTAGGGACACGCCCCTCACCAGTCCCAAAAGGGTGGATTGGTCAACAATGCTACCTCACCAGTCCCAAAAGGGTGGACCGGTCAATGAGGTTAATGGCATGATGATGAGCTATGATGATGAGCTATGATGAGATATGATGATGAGATATGATGAGATATGAGTTCCCGCTTGGTTACGTCAAAAGGGTACCGACCCCCACCTCCCTACTTGTAGGAAGGGTAGCCCACTTGATTGGCGATGATGGTCACAGACCCCATCGGTGGATAGCAACCACTCTGGTGTGAGCGCAGCCGGGTTGTCGTCAAGCTGGGAGCAAAAGTGGTTGTAGCTGTAGGCCACAGCTACATGGGCGCGGGACCAATGAACGAAGAAGGACACTAACCAGGGTGAGCCGGTATGCATAAGAGATCCCCATGTTCCCTAAGCATGAGTATATGATGAATGAGTTTATGATGCATAAGTATATGATAACATATGTAAGTATATGTAGTCGTCAAGAGAACGCTCGAGACGGCCTATGTATGTACGCGCAGTAAAGATAATGAGCACGAGAACGTAGCTAAGAAAGATTAGATCCCCCAGTCACATAGTAAAGTAGATAAAGCCGTTCAGGACCTTAGGCCAGATAATAATCAGTAGGATGTTGGTATGCATGTAAACATAGAAATCGGCCTGGTTTATAAGAGAGTAAAGAAGTACCCCTACACTAAGGTTAACCACTAAGGACGACTGTTCTCACCCCCACTCGCTTATGCTTCTAGGAGCAGGCGAAGATTATGAGAGCCACGAGGAGCCTTATGAGGAGCAGTGATGGCATGAGGACGGATTAGCAGAAGACCATTCTTTTTTATATGTATTTTGATATGTAGTTTAATGTATTTGACTTGTATATGTAACCTATTATGATACTCTGTTAGTTGTAAATTATGATGGACCAGATACTTGTTTATGTAATTATTTATGCCAGTAATAACTATCACTCTTAAGCTTAAGCTCTATCGTTTGTATTATATGCTTTGATTCACACGCGGCTCATACTTTGCAAATAAAGTAACAAGCAGAAAAGTTTTAAAATGGTCCATATTTTCCTTAACCTGGTATTTTTGAAAGATAATAAAGGACTATAAGTAATCCCACCAGACAAGCAACAACCTAGTGAGCATTGCGTACTACTCGAGGGTATGTAGTTAGCTAGGATGTTACAGTCAAGACACCTTGAAAAAGATGATGGATAAACAAAACACTTTATTTTGTTAGGAGACTAAGTAAGACAACAATATTTTGTTATAAGACTAAATCAGGGCTTGACCCTAAAATATAACCCTTCCGTTTTATAACGTTAGTTCATTTCACCTTTTTGGGTTCATTGTGTATCTCAATACAATTAATTACATTAAGTATATTAAATTAAGAAGGAATTAAAATAGATTAAAATTTCAAAAGAGAGGGGGATTATATTTTACAAGTTCGGAATTCTCACACATGGTTACATAGCAATTTCTCCTAGTCCTCACTCGCGAAGACCGAAGTGGCACACACACGTACCTCCTTTGCCACGACGGGTGATCTCTGGTTTGGATGATAGACAGAAAGACAGCGCTGTGGCCGGTGGTCCGTTCCATAGAGCAGGAATTCACCTCATTCTCCCGACGCAGTTTTAGGGTTTTGAGCGAAAGGGACGACCTTTCCAATCTCCAATTCATGGCCCGCTTACGCCCACGAACCAGACCGGTCTTCTCCGGTTTCACGAATGCCGAGGTATTACGCTTCTCATCCTTCTCTTGCAATCGTCTGCGACGCTTTGACTCTCTCTTTCCACTCTCCACGATCGTGGATTTTTGTTCGTGTAACCGTTGCCCAATGTCCTTATGATATTGTGCTTAGAAACCGGATGGTGCCACCCGTATATCGTGTTCTTTTTTCAATTATGGCTGTTTATTGTGTAAAAGTAATGTTGCAAACTCATTTCATGCGCTTGTAACAACCCTTGGATCGTGGGAAGTGAGTTTTTTTTTTTATCATGCTTTGATGTTGATATGCTTACTTCAAATTTTGTAATTTGTTTTCTTTGTAAGGCTCAGTTGTCGTTGTTGTTGTTGTTGTTGTCGTCGTCGTCGTATAAGGGGGACTAAAAGAGATTTTGTTACCTGCAAGCTGCAAGTGCCATTGGCAACTGTATTATGAATATGCGTTAGCATTTTGGTATAACCGTGTGATTGTGTTTTCCCTCTATGCATTCTTGTCTCTAGTGATTTGCACCATTGTGATGTGGTGGCCTTCTTGGCCTGATTCTGCTGTCTGGAGATTATTCGTTACTCTTTTCTTCTTGTCCATTTGGGTGTGTAACCACCTATCTCCTACCCTGGCAAACAGATTGAGAAAATGGAGAAACTTCTAAGGGAATCGGGAAAGCTATCACTGGGCAGGGAATTCTGCCAAATGATTGCTGCAGGTTTTAAGTGAGTTTCAGCCTGCATTTCCGGGCTTCAGTTTGTTATTTGTTTCTGTTATTGTCGTTGCTGATTTGTCGTGGCATCTTACTTCTCTGCAGCCGGTCCGCTGGTCGTGCTGGGAAACCTGTAGTAAAATGGACCGAGGTTAACTCATTTTTTTAAGTTTTTTATCTAGCATCAAGGGGCTGATTTTCTGGGTGGATTTTAGTTTGATGCTCTTATTTTTTTTTTTTTAATATTTTAATTATTCCTTTATTTTGGATGGGAAGTTTAGATTCAAAGTTGGTTTCAGACTAAGCTTAAAGACTCGCCAGATGTGCCTAAAGACCTTGAATTTAAGGAAGGTGAGTGATCTTGCAAGTCTTGTGGTTCTTAGGATAGCTGTTACTTATGTTTATATGCTTCATCCATAATGTAGAACTTAATATTTATGCATTCATCAGATTTATCAACTCTTCTCTTTGTTCTAGGTTCTTGGGTGTTTATCTACCCATAATCACTGCATACAATTTCTTTTATATTTGGTACTATTCATTTTTGTTAATTTTGAATATTTTAATACTAGACACATTAGAATATTGTAATGGTTGACTTAACAAACACATATTCTGTTATTTTTGTGATTTACCCAAATATTGCTATACAAGCGTGCACAAAAAGTCAGATGGAAAAAGGTGCTTCAGTTAATGAGTTTCATTTGATTTAAAATAAACATTTCATTGAAGCTTAAATTTTCAAGCAGTGAAATGGCCAACAAGATTTATCTATTCTAATACTGTTGCAGTGTCTACCATTGCTGCTCTAGTGTATGTTAAGTAGCCAATTTTACTTTTGATGTGTAAGCGATGCTACATTTATTTGCTGTAAACTGTTAAGCATGAAATATGATGAGATGATTTATGTGAAGATTGTGTATGCTATTGGGAGCATGTTCCCTAGATGCAATTATTGATACTGAAGGACAAGGTGGATAAGTGACTTGGCAACAACTAAGTAAATATGAAGAACAACATAGTTTTCCTAGGTTCCTTTTCTTTCTTTTGTTTTCCTTTTACCTTTTTTGTTCTTTTAGCTGACTCGCTTCTGATTATACTTCATAGATATTTTGAGTCAGCTCATAATCAATGGTATTACAAGTTTATCCTATGCAGATTGTAACTGAATTTTGCTCTATAGGAAAAAATACCCAGAACTCATCAGAGTTGGAGTTTGAAGCAAGATCTTCTACTGATGGGGCATGGTGAGCAAATATCCACTATTGCAGTTAGCTTGTATTCTTTGATGAAATTATGAATGGAATGCTGGTACCGTGGATATGAAGTATTGAAAATTTGGTCTCACTGCAATTTTCATCTATACTATTCTGAAGCATTAAAAAAGAAGAGCACCTTTCCAATTGTATGACCTTGCATGCAGATAGGTCCTTAAATTGCTGATAGCTTCATTATAGAACACATATTGCATCCCCTTGGCATATATATGAGGCAATTTTCTTCTTGAAACTGGTTATATTCTTCACAAGTTCCATTTTTTTAAAGTCTAAGGTTCTTCTGGACAGGTATGATGTTGAGAAGTTTCTAGCTCACCGATTTCTTAGCACAGGCGAAGCTGTAAGTTAAAATATTGATGTCGGGTTGATCATTTCGTTTGAAGGGTGATAGTTTTTTGTCATCTAATGCCATTTGGTACTTTTTTAAAGGAAGTCCGCATTAGATTTTTTGGATTTGGTGCTGAGGAAGATGAGTGGGTCAATGTTAAAAATGCAGTCCGAGAACGTTCAGTTCCTTTTGAAAACACAGATTGTTCTAATCTGAAAGTTGGAGACCAAGTCCTGTGCTTCCAGGTGATTTGGGCGGTAGTACGTTCTCCGTAGTGTTGTTATCTAACTTCATTGAATTTCACTTTACAATCTCAAATCAATTTCAGGAAAGGAGAGATCAAGCAATTCACTATGATGCTCACATTGTGGAGATCCAGAGGAGAATGCATGATATAAGAGGCTGCAGGTGTCTCTTCTTAATTCGGTATGATCATGATAATAGTGAGGTATGTGTTAGTTTTGCATTTGCTTGCATTAACCACTTCATAGTTCATATCCATTGAAAGTTTTAACTTCTATATTTTTCATTTCCAGGAAAGAGTTCGCTTGAGGAGAATGTGTCGCAGACCAAGATCCTAAGGCCTTGGTGTATTTGGTATCAATTGATTATTTTGGTATTAGTCCAGCTGAGGAGGTAGCTTTCAAACTAGTAGCAACGACCTGGATACACAACAGGAGGCATCTTAATTATCCATGCTTGGTCCTTTGAATGTAATAGCTGGAACATGTTTATTCACTGTAATTTTGATGGGGGCGTGAATGTGCTGATTGAAATTTGAAAGTGGAACTTTGAAAACACTTTCTTTTTTGATAGGTCTTAGATATTTTATGCCTTTCTGATATTATTTGTTGAAAAAAGGTTAACAAAGTTCAATGGGGTTGGCTCACTTGGTCAAATCTTCAATTCATGTTTCACTATAGGCGAAGTGAAGTGTATAATGATCCCTTCAAGTAAGGGAGCATGAATTTCAATACATGACCTGAACGGTTAAGCCCAATACGGTGACACTTAGAATTCAGATAGGAAATCCATTGGCAACCTTTGGTTCTCATCCACCATATCATGTGTTCAGAAAATAATGGCCAGGAATAATGCGGCGACATAGACATTGTCTCAGCACCCTCAAGAGAAGGGGGTCACACACACAAGGGCTACCTCTTCTAGTGCGTCACTACCTAAAATCTGGTCATGGTTGCACATAGGACCATAGGTCCTACCGAAGCTTGTTGACTAAATAAACGTTAATTTATTTAATTTTTTTAGAAAATTTAATTATAAAATTTTAATCTAAATACTACTACATTAAATACTAACTGATGTTAATTGTTTATAATTGTCATAAAACATAACTGATTAAATAACTGTAATTAACTAGAGTAGAAGGTCTTGTCTTTAACTGTCTGAAGTGACTTTTAAACTAAAATAAACTAAATAAAAATCTAACTACTCCACCGCAAAGTGGAGCTCACCATTAACTCGGAGGTTGAATTAGAAGATAAACTCCATGGTCCTCAACTTGAACTAAAATCAATAGATAAGGAGTGAGTTTATTACTCAATGAATGGTGAGTTTATTACTCAATGAATGGATACCGCAGTACCACTCCACATAGCATATATTGTATTATAGATAAGCATATAGCAATAATAATAATAGTAAAGTAATACTTGAGTAACATGTAACTAAATACACAGAGTATAGAGAGAACATGCACTACTGGAAGCACAATGGCACAATTGGGTCTGTCCACCTCCATATGAGGGGTCAAGGTGAGACTGATTTACTATCCTTGGTCAAGGAAGTTTCATGGATACGCTAAACCCATATTGCATAATTGAATGATTAGGTACGCTAAACCCATGTGAATAATCTAAACTTGTGGGGTATGTTAAACCAATAGGTGCAGGAATGATTGGGTACGCTAAACCTGTAAGCTGAAATGGACTAATGGGTAAGCTAAATGTAACATCCCAAATTTTTCGCCTTATGAAGATTTCACGTAATTCCTAATTTTGTTTAATTAAAAGTGTATTAGAGACAATTATTTGGACTAGGAAAATTATTCATAAGGTCTATTTCTTTCAAACGCCAGTCAAAATAATTGTTTCGTGATCTCGGGGGATGCCACAAGGTCAACGTCGATTTTCGACAAAATCTGGAAGCCCGTCAGGTCCCAAAGGTATCTGTGAAACATACTCTCAGGGAGAAAAGTTCACAAATACCTTAACCTGACATACCATTATGACCGGAAAAATTAGTAGATCGCGAATCTGTCCAAAATATTTTTAGGACATCAGTGTGCGAGGGATTTTGGACAAAACGCGATCAAGCAGGATCAAACTGACCCAGGAACCATAGGAATTCACCTTCAGTAAAAGATATTTATATATATAATAATATAATAATAATAATAAACAAAATAAAAGAAAAATGGAAAAGGAAAAAGAAAATAGAAAATAGCATGGCTATAAATAGCCACTCCTTCAGAAGGAAAATATGTACGTTTCTCTTTCAGCTTTTACAAATTCCAGTCCCGTTCGTGCACATCGCGGAAGCGCTGCCGGACTCCAGAAAAATTCTAGGAGCACACCATTGTGAAGAGCATCTTCACTACATCAACTCTACCGATTCGGAATTTGCATTAGACGTGGGTAATCCTAAGCCCACTGTCTATGTGGTTTTATTTGTGATTGTATGTGTTTTATATATATTTGACTGTGAAAGTGTTAAGTAGAAATTAGGAAGGTTATGTGGTAAAAACGGTTCTTCGTAGTTTTGACAAGGAAAACGTGTAACTGTACTGATTGGAACCCTAGGAACAGTGGTTTTATACGTCTCTGGGAGAAAAGTGAGAACTGAAATCTCGGAGGAAATTTTTGAGGATTTCATTCTATTGAATCCTAATTCAATCGAATGAAAGAAAATTTTAGGATTTCAATATGCTGGATCTAGAAGAAGAGGGTCTGTTTTGGGAATTAGGTTTTAACATTTGGGGTTTTTTTTCTTGTTCGAACTGGGTTGGGTCAGACCAGTTCGGTTTGGACCCAAGGAAAAATGGGTTCCGCTACGTGGCAGGTCCACGTGTGACTCCACGTCAGCGACGTTAACTGACACGTCATCACCGTCCATCACCAACCGTCCACAGGGACCAAAATCAAATTTCCACATTTTCCAAGGACTATAATTTGTAATGAGGGACTAAAACCAAACTTTTCATGTTATAGGGACTAAAAACTTAATTAACCCTTACTTTATTAGCATTAGGTCATAGTTAAATATTTACAAATATACATTCAGTAGTAGCTAATTATACACATACAGATTATCATCATGCATGCCTATACATGCCCGCGGACAGGAGCTACCTGCTGCGCGACTTAGCTAAACCTACTCCTAATACATGGATGAGTACTACTCATTGCTTGTACTGTACAACATCTACTAAAGCTACAAGCGTGGGGGTCATCAACCTCGTACTCGCCTCTGCCCTCTGCCTATGCGTCTGTATCCTCCTCCACAGGATCCTCCTCCTTAGGCTCACCATCACTGGACAAGGCGGTTACCGTGGTGAAGTCGCGGTGAGCGTATCGGCGCGGAACGGCTGGAGTTACTCTCTTCCTCGCTGTGGTCTGACGGCCACGGGGATGGGATGGCGGAGTGGACGATGCTGGATCGGCCTCGGGCTCAAGCCCTGGCTCTGGCTTTGACTTTGACGGAGGGGTCTCTTCATCGCCGTCCAGCCAGATGGGGTCGTAACGGCTCCCTCCGGGGCACTCATCCACCCAAATGGGACGTCTCGGTGAGGATCCTGGTCCCCTGGGTAAACGTCGAGGTGGCATGGGTGGCGGCTGTGACTCCGCGGGTACGTTCGTTGGGGCGAAAGTGCAGGTCTCAGTGAGAGTGTCCGCCCGAAAGTTCCGCTGTCGAGTACGGGGTGAACAACCAAACATTTCTCGGAGGCGGTGACGTCATCTAGCCAATCTGGAGTCATACACGAGTGGGAGTAAGAACGGATTTGTTCTTAGTGGAAACCCTATATGGTCTCTATTGTTCATTTCTCGAGCAGAGTACAGGCCACTCAAAAAACCTCTAAGTGTCATGCATACTAGCCCCCTACTGATTATTGTCTTTGGCCTATGTCCTGAGCAGCTTTATCTAAGTTATTAGATGATTGGGTATCTAATCTTGATATTACCTAGGCTTCGTGCTGTTTTCTTTAGCTCGCTTGAGTATGGCAATACGAAATCGCCTGCTCGTATTACTTCTAACTAACATACTAGTCGTCGTGGGGCGTCCCCTTGACGATACATATTGCATAGTGTCATGCATAATTATAAACTTAGTTACACACGTAAGCACAAACATACAATCCTTCATTCATATGCATGTTTATCCCATGCATGGCGGGGATCTGGAATTCTCTTACACGCCCTATGGCTGCGTCGTTCTTAGTCCTTTCACCTTTGTAACCATGACCTCAGCTACAAACTCTTTGCTTTTCCCTATCGTGTCGACCCGGCAACGCTCTTGACAGGTGTGGTAGCTAGCCACGTAAAGCTCATAGGAGGAAGACGTTGAACGCGATAGGTACAACCACCCCTTTACAGGAATGGCGAGGGATCGGACCTTGGACTCGATCAAGTGTGGGCACGTGGGTCGGCCCTTGGACTCGACCTGGTCAGCCCTTGGACTTGACCGCGCTTTTCTTTTTTCTTTCCTTAACTGGGGCCCTTCTTTCCTTTCTGTCTTCAGGCCTTGGCCTGTTTTCATCATAATAAGGCCTTGGCCTTCTTAATCCTCAGGCCTTGTCCTGGCTTCTCAATCTCGGGCATTGGCCCGGTACTATTGCTATCAGGCCTCTGCCTGCGTTGGTCTTAACCAATCCAGCTTGCCGAATTGGTGAGGGACGTGTCTGTAAGACGTGCCAAGAGAAACAAGGAAACATCCTAGTTATATAACTATACCGTTTGACTAAGGTCTTCCGGACCAACTGGGGTCGAAACCTTCCTAACTCGTCTTCATTCCCTAGGATTCAATTATGATCTTTTTAGACTTTACCTGACGACTTCTAGTTGTCTACGGTCGTCCTAAGTCGTACGACGGCCGGTTCCTCATGATGCATGCTTTTATATACCATACACGTCTATCCGTACCCATTGGATCCTCTAGAACAGCTAAGATTCCAAGAGGATCCAGCTAAGATTCCAAGTTCTTTAGGACTCATTCGAATGACTTAGGGTTGCATTCGAATGAAATCCTGCGAGTTCTTTCATTCGATTGAAAAGGGGATTCAATCGATTGAAAACCTCCAGAATTCGTTCATTCGAATGAATTGGGGATTCAATCGAATGAAATCCTCAAAAATTCCCTCCGAGACTTCAATTCTCACTTTTTTCCCAGAGACTTATAAAATCACTGTTCCTAGAGTTCCAATTAGTACAGTTACACGTTTTCCTTGTCAAAACCACGAAAAACCGTCTTTACCACATAACCTTCATAATTTCTACTTAACATTTTCACAATCAAATATATATAAAAACACATAGATAATCACAAACAAAACCACATAGACAGTGGGCTTAGGGTTACCCACATCTAATGGAGATTCAGATTCGGTAGTTTTGTTGCCAGCAATTTCCTGGTTGCTGGGTCGTACTATGGGAATTTTTCGGGAATTCAACGAAGCAACCGCAATGTACGTGACCGGAACTGGTTTTTGTGAAAATGACTGAAAGTAACATGAAAGTTACTGAGGGTGGTGGCTTATTTATAGCCCCACTCCCTCTTCTTTTTCTTTTCTTTTTAATTCAATTGTTATTATTATTATTATTATTATTATTATTATTATTATTATTATTTTCATTTTCTAAGGGCCTTCTGCTGAAGGTAATTCATTGCCCCTCCTAGCCAGTTCTGGTGTATGATCGCGTTTTGCCCAAAATCTTGTGTACCTGGTCGTCCTAAAAATATTCCGGACGCACCGTTGCAATCCACTAATTTTTCTTGTCGATTCTAGGAGTTCAATTATAGTATTTTCGACCTTCCTATCTTGTCAAGAAATTCCACGAGCATTTCCGGTATCCGGAAAAATTCTCGTTTGAACCGAAACTCGATCGAAGGCTCCGGCGAAAATCTGGGACGTAGCGAAACCTAACCCTAACTGCCAACCCTAGGAGTTAGGGGTAAAATTCCACTTTCTCGCTCTCTCGACTGGTCTTTAATTACTATTAATCGTCTATTTTAAGAGTTTTCCGTACGAGAGAAAATTGGGATGTTACACGACGTTGGTGCCAAGACCAAAACTATAAAAAGAAAAAGGGATTGGGGACTTACCAAAAAGAAAGTGAAAGGGATGACATCTTCTCTTTCCAAATGTCGCCTCTAAGCACCCACACTCCATGGAGATAACATAACAAGGTAAAGTCCTCACATGGAAAGGACCTTTATTATGTGCATAAGTGCACTAAGGAAAGAAGGAAAGACAAGTAGAACTGTCTACTCATCCAAGGTGTAAGGAAAAAGCTATTAAGGGGGCTCAATATTTATAGGAGGGAGCTCCCACTCTAAAGAGTTTTGGCCAATGTGGGACATTATTGCGTAGGCATCGATAGTGATGATGCGGGTCTCAACTACTGAAGTTTAGAGTCAGAGATAGTTGGAGTATCCTTCAAGTCGCCTTCACCTTTTAACACCCCACCCCACAACAACCCACGTCACACAACGCCATAGAGAATCTACTTTGCCATTAGGGAGTAGGATTGTAGAGTGCAATTTTAGGATTCTGGATCCATGATGCTATTCGTAGTTAGGAATTATATTCATGTCTTTCATATTCAATATTATTATGACTTATGTGATTAAGTGTTGTAGTATCACTACTCATACTCGTTTATGGATGTTTTGTATTTTGAGAGTAAGTGCAAGTTATGAGCACTACACTAATTTTTCTGATTTTTAGGATTAGATTATTAAACTAGGGTATCGGTCTCGTATTATGAACTTCATTATCTTTTATTATATATATGATGACTAGGAAGTTATTTAGTATCATGATGTATCCTTATTTTTGTCTATGTATGTTTTCTCAACTTCACATGTTCGATTCACAATTCAATGTTACAAGTTTCATTCTTATCCTATTCTATATAAACAGCTTGTGTTTTCGAAAGTGTTTTTCAAAAATTCAAAACTGCCCCCTAGTTTTCAATAACTATTTTAATTAAAATTAAAGTGAAGCTAAAACATAATCGCTAGTGTGCATTAAATACGACTTAAGCGTAATTAAATAGCTAAAAGTGTTAGACCATGTACCTAGTAAACCCCACAATGTGTTTTAAAAGAAGTGACAATATATCTACATCTTTTTAGTAATTCAAATAACATTACTCATTTGCGGACGAAGTCTAATTTAATCCATTCACTTGGGTAACAATTATAAGAAACAAGATTCAATAAATGCCATTTACTTGTTCGTTGACTAATAAATCGCCCAACATAACCACCAACTGACAGTTTCAACTCACTATTTTCACTTTTTCCCCTTTCTTGATCTTGGCCAACTTCAAATTTTCACTTACCAATTTTTCACTTTTTGACTTACCACTTCGATTTTAAATGATTTACCATTTTGATCCTTTAGAAGTGCAGTACAACTCGATTGTGGGTTTCCTCAATGAGCTGGAAATTGGTGGTGAATGTAAAAAAGATCAAACCCCATAGCTAGGAAGCCGCTGCGTTTTAGCGCATTTCTTCTGCAACTTGACAGCTACGTATCCCCCAAAATGACCTGGGTTTCAGTTTTCTGTTCGTGGAGGTAAAAAGCCACCCCATTTGGGTTTCACATGTGGCACAGTTAGCGATAGTCCATGCATACCTGCCAAAAACAGTAGCAGATTGGCTGGCATGTTAGCTTTCTTATGAAACAATCGAATAGATACTTCTACATCAAGCAGCCTTCAGCCAAGCAGATACTGAATATAATTCATGGTTCTAATCCTCAAATCTGTGACCTGGAAAATGGAACATGTTATGGCCCAGAATAATTTATTTACTTCATATTTTCTCATTTCCATCGCTGGTTATCAGAAAGGTTACAAACAGTACTTGGCTCATGAGCTGGAAGTTCACTTAAACAATAGAATGCCATTAGGAAGAAACGGCCATTGGAAAAAGAATGTGCACCCATGTAGGAGACAACGCAGCAAGGGGCTACAGGTTGTCATGTATATTCAGCAACCATCTGCGCGAGTTTATAATTTAAAAGTTAAGGCAGAAAAATCCATAAAACGAGTTTCTAGAGACGTTGTACTGGGGTTTATGTAAGATTGCTGCCAGTTCCAACCGAATATCATTAACATTTTGTTAAAGAGTTGTGATATAATAAATAAGGATCCAAGGTGAACCTATTGCAAAATATAAATCAATCAAAAGGTAATTTAAGATTAAACCCCCAATCCACCGTGATGGTCACCCACTGTCATTATCCTTCGTCCTGTTTTGGCAACTCATACTGGTCACCCCCTCCGGCAGTCATTCTCGCATGGAGGTGGCATTTTGCAGCCAAGTGGCGATGGTAGTGGCTGAGTGGCATTCCGCTTCTTGCTGTGATCAACTCCCATGCCTCTCAATGGCAGTTGGCATGGTCGCAGCCGAACAAACTCAGTCTGCTCACAAATCTTTTTGTTTCTTGTGACTTCACCATAGCTTCCTCCACAAAAAATGTCAATTCACGTCTCCATCATTGCTCTACGCGTTGTCCACACTGAGGACCGCTAGATTCCTTGTTCTCATCACCAGATTTGTCACATGAACAGCGATGATGGTCCCTGTGCAACCTCATCTCACGCTCTCCCATCTATTGTTTTACCCTAAGGATGTTCTCCAAGGCCATCATTCTAGCTATGAAAAACCAGTGATCCTGTATAGCATTTTCCTCCATGCGAACTTGCAATTCATCCAATCCTTTCTCGATTTCTTCCAGCATATACTCTATCTTTGTGTCTAGTGTCAACGGCTCTCCTGGATGAGAGAGCTTTGATACAAAATGCTAGATTGGATCAGAGATATAGAGGAAATAGAGTATACAGAGATGAGTATAGCTAGCCACATAAGCTCTTTGGCGTAAATCATCGAACAACGTTAGGAACAACCATCCAACTTGGGGGATGGGGAAGGGCCTGCCCTTGCGACGCGACCAAGCGTGGACTCGTTCGTTTATTCTTTATCGTTCTTTGGGCCCTTTACGTCACTACTTTGGGACGTATTGTGTACTGGCGTCACTACTGTGGGACGCATTGTATTTTAACGTCACTACTTTGAGATGTATTGTCTGTAGCATTAAATAAGGTCTAAGCCTGCGTTTAAATCAATAACCAATCCATCTTGCTAGACTAGCGAGGGGCTTGTCCTGTGGACGTGCCAAGAGAGGGGGATTCCATATTATATAACTATGTACTTTCTTCCAAGTACATCTAACCCTCTATGGCCGAAACCTTCTAAGTTATCACATTTTCCCTATGTTCGATTATGAACTTTCCTTGTATACGTGATTATCTGTCTAGTTATCTAAGGTTGATGTGATTATCTGTCTAGTTATCTAAGGTTGTCCTAACATTCTAATGAAAACCTATTTCCTCATGATGCATGATAAAAATATAACAAATAGAGTATAACAACGATCATGGCCTGAAACTACGATGTATCAGTGCTTTTCTGACAACACCCACTTTCTGTCAGAATTTAGTTATCACAAACCGGAATAGGTCAAAGAACTCACCCCAAGGTTTTGGATAGCCCTAAGGTTGTTTTTCATACTCATAAACTCAGATTTCGAACCCAAGATCTTGAAATTACTGTTTTTCCCTTTTTCCTAAAAATGTTGTTTTTGACACGTAAAACCTGATTTTCTTGGGAATTTTAGTTCTCAAAAACCCGAAGGGTTCAAGACTTGGCCTTAAGGTTTTTGATAGTTCTAAACCCATTTTTCATGAAAACCAACCCAGTTTTGCAGTCCCTAATTTCGAAATTCCCGTTTTGCCCTTTTACGTCCAAAAATGTCGTTTTCTGTCCGTTTTACTGAGAAATTTGTCGGTCTCCAATAATCACGAAACTTAACATCCCCACTCGATTTTTCGTGTAGATTTTAGAAATAATATTAGTTTTTCATGATAAAAATCCTAGCATGCAGTTCCTATCCAAAACGTGTTATGTTCCTATTCTAAGCTTAGGTATACCTAAATCCTGACAGAGTCACAGATACCACCAGCAGTTCTCCAGGCAAACAACAATACTATCAACAACATAAACATCACAATATTCACATGTTCTAACTCAAAGAAAACACAAACTCATCCATGCATCATAACCCTAACTTCTATCACATAATAAATGGTAATTTCCTATAATCACATAAACAAACATAAGACCACCAAGAGGTGATTCAAGCTCATTTTACCCACTTCCTAAGAGTATTGGTTGGTGGTAAGGGTGATGAGAACACGTTTCCAAGAGTGCGTAGCTTTTCCTTGCTAGTTTCCGGCTACGGTAACATAACGGCATAGTGTCCGAACGGAACGGATTTAAGCAAGAACTAAGAAATGAGGAAATGAAAGCCATGGGGGGCTATTTATAAGCCACAAGTTTATCTCTTTGACCAAGTTGACTTTTCCTTGGCTTGTGACAGAGTGTGTGTGTGTGGTGAGGCCGTGAGAGATCTGATGGCCTTTGGCCATGTGAAAAAATTTCGATCATGTTTGATCGTGTTTAGTCGTTAGCTGTTCGTGTACTTCGTGTATGGGCAACCAAAAAATATTCCAATCACACCATTGTGATCTACTAATTTTCCTAATATGGAATTTAGGTCAATCCAAGGTATTTGTAAATTTATTTTCGTAAGAGTGTTCTTACAGATACCTTTGAGGTACAATTAAATTCCGGTGACGAAAGGTAATAAATCTAGTGTCTGCGATTTTCGCGAAATCGCGAACTATTACCTTATTTGGCATTTCCGGGATATAAAATTGAGATTTAAAATTCTAGTCTAATTATATCACTTGTATCTCTATTTATTATGCAAAATCTTTACTAAGGAAAAAGCGGGATGTTACACAAATCACTTCTCATATTCTTCTCAATTTCATCCATTCGAGTTTATATAATGACGCGCGTAGTGACCATACACAAGATTGCCAAGATTAGCACTCTGGTACCAATTGCAATGGTACCAAATAATAATCACTAGAAATACCTTAGCAAAGAGAAAGATTGTTGTTATAGACAGCAGTAAGAAAACAAGGATTTGTGACAATGTTGGTATCTCTTTGAGAAGCCACCCACTCTCCTAATTTCAGTCTAATCTTCCGAATGACCCCCCACCCCCAAATAGTACATTTTCCCCAACCCTAAATCCACCAAGTTTGCCTCATTAATTATGCGAAACAACTAAACCTCCATACACCTTGGCATAAGAGGTTTTAGTCTTAATCCTAGATTTACTACTATGGACCTCCTCATTAACTCCCATCGGTGGGGCCGTCCCCATTACTAACATAACTATGGCCAACTGTGACACAATGCCTGTTCCTCTCCTCCACTGACTGCTCCACTCCAATAACTTAACCACCAACACTAACATTGACCCACCCTCCTCCTCCTCCTCCTCCTTATCATTGTTAACATCTACTACACCCCCGCCACAAGATGTTTTAGCCGCCAATGAACAACAAAACAAACTCATGTTTCATGATAGCATGGTCATGCCAACGTACATACCAGACCATTACTAAAGGTGAGCTTCAGATTGGGTCCTTTAATTTCATACTTATGGAACACCTTCCAATATGGTAAGTACTACACCATAGATTTCACTGAGGTAACTTACTAGCCTTGTAATCCATTACTACATTAATTCCATTGAGATAACTTACAATCCTAGTACATCGTCCAAGGTTTTTTTCATCGCTTACGATGGTTGAAGGGGATGACGGAGCACGATGAAGGATGGGAAATGAGGCGATACCAGCTGCAATGGAAGAAAGTGAAAGGTATGGAAAATGAGGTTTAGGGTTTTTCCTGTTTTTGTTATGAAGAGTAACTTAGAAAAAAAATTAATAAAAAAAAATCGAGCTAAGAGAGGCTGGTGAAATTTTAAAATCTAAGAAGAGGCAAGTATATGTTACATGGATCTTAGCAGAGGTGAATGTAATTTCCCCTTGTTTATATTATTGTTCTGTTATTTCTATTTTCAGTTATTGTAAGTGACAATAAAGGAGTTCTCATTTAGTGATTTCAGTGTTATTATTCCCCCATTCTGTAATAAAAAATCTGGTTCCTAAAACACACCTTATTGATATTAAAAGAAATTTAAAGGGAAAAAAAAAGTTAATATGCTTATAACATTCACAGGAAATCGAAGTGGACTGAATCTTACCCAGGAAACCAACTATATTCTTTAACTGCTGACCCAATGAGAGCTAAGCCTTTTGCCTTGAAGAGAGTCATTATCTCATGCACAAAACCACTTGGATTCACATAAGCACCAAGAGGACCGTCACTAGACATAACCAACATATCACTTCGCTTAGAAATTATAGTCTGCAAATTGAAAATGTTGAAAAAATAATAAGCATTACTCTCCACTTTGATGAAAGTTTAAAATGATAAACATTACACTCTCCACATTGATGAAATATTACACACACAAAATTGTCTCTATCTATATTAAACCACCCACCAAATATTATGCACGCAGGTCAGTGGTGAGATCATGATTACCTGGCAGATTTTACATCGAATAATATCAATGCTCTGTAGTAATTCAATTTCCCTGCGCAATCTATACGAAATGCCATCAATATCTAAAAGCTCCTGTCTTGTAGACTCAGAAACAGGTATCTTACTAGCAATATGAAATGATAAAACATCAGGCTTCTTAACAAGACCATCCATGCTTGGCGCCCCAACTATTTGCTTCCACATATCTACATAGTATGCATGCAATGATTAGCCTTTACTTGGATATTAGCATTTTTAGACAGATAACATAGAAGTACGAAAATTATGTTATTTGAGATATTTCATACATGGCCAATTTACCATAGTTTCCAGGAAAAAAAAAAGGGGGAATCAATCAAGAAACATTAAGAAATATCACAAAAAAGGTGCATAGGATGACTGGGAATAAAAATTTTCTACTCCATCTCGGATAGTTTATGCTAGCATATATGATCAAACTTATCAAGAACTCTCTCTCAAAAACTTAAGTTGTTGGGTAAATGCAAATGCATGGCTTTATATCTTAAAGCATCCCCTCACGCATAAGCCATTTTAGCTTGAAGTGTGGACAAGGCACAGGACCTCCCACCTTGTGCTGAAATTCAACTTATTTTATTCAGAAGAATAGGGGTTGTAAGAATCAAAATTTAGACCACTTGGTCATACAAACTCGATGATATGTCAAGAACCATCACTTGGTATTTGTACCAAGGTTACAGTTGAAATACCCTTTAAAGCTTGTATTCAAAATTCATAAAATACCTATTCAGTATTCATCTTCCAATTGATATGTTTGTTAATTAATGATAGATTAACTGCAAATGCTTCTAATTCTGAAGCACACAATACACAATGGGTGATCAGTAATTTAGTATAATCTCCAGTCTTGGAATTAAATCAAGACTATACTTTTCCACTTAGAAGCCTTGATCAGAAAACAGTGGCAGTGTGTATCAACACTCTGGCGAGCTTTGATAAGAACTGAGTAACAAAATTGCCAAGGGTTTCTGATCAACGGATTCTCTAAAAGCAGAAAAGGATCCAATACTGAAACTTACAAATGGGGCAACTCTATAAATGACAAATTCCATACGTAATTTACAGTAAACCCCAGGATAAAAATATCCAAACAAACATCAATACATGGACAAAACATAGAAGTATTATACTTGTGGATTCAGAAAATTGTTCCCAGAAATTCAAACACATGTTCATGTTTTAATTTTAAAATCATACAGACCAACCCAGCATACAGAAAGCCAAAAAACAAAAGCAAGACCTAATTCAGTGACTAATATTTATATTACAACGAAGTAAACAAAAAACAACTTTGACGAAATGGCTGGTGAAGAGTTAAAAAAAGGGATGCAAAACTACCTGCAGCCCTTTGTGCAAGCAAATATGAGTCAAACATACGATATACCCAATGGGGCCAGAATGCTCTTGAAATTCTACGTGATGAGTAGGCATCTATATTTTTACAACACCTAAGCTGGTGTTCCTCAATGGAGGACTGCTTTCCAGAAGTAGAACAGTTCCCAGTTCTCGAATCTAGATTTTCAGCATCTTTCCCATGGTCAGATAGCAACAATCTTAAGGAGTCACGGTCATTTCTGTTGAACCTAATTTCCTGATCTGACTCATACACGAATCGATCATCACCGCTGCTTGCTGATTCATCCATCAAGTCATGCTCATAGCTGGAGCCAATTATTGATTGATGGATTCTCCTTTCCATGGGTGAAATTTCACTCTCAAAGCTCTCTTCGGAATTTGTTTCTGAATCATTTGCCCCATTTATGGACCGATGCACTTCAATAGGAGAATACTTTGAAGGTAACACACGGGTAATGTAACAGCTACGGGACATATTACTGAAAGGTGCTAATTTTCCAAAAGCATCCCTTGGGGTTCTTGATGGTGTGTCTTCCTCAATAATTTTGATCTCTCCACAAGGCTAAGGAACCACCCAAAACAAACAAGGGAAAAGAAAGTGATAGAAACACAAGAGATTCATCAGCCTTTACTTAAGCCAATAATTATGATGATAAAAACTAAAAACAGAGAGTAAACATGGTAGTATTCTAACCACTCCTTCCCCGTCAATCCAACATCTTCTTAGGTGAAATCGTTGCTGTCCACGAGTAACCACATTCAGTGAACCATCCTCTAGACGCCCAAATTGTCGAATCTGTAGACAGGAGTTTTGCAAGTTGCTAGAATAAGAAACATGAAAATAGTGTAGCCTAGCTTACTAATACTTAGCTAATTAGTATACTGATTGTTAGCTTTGTTAGCTAATTAGTTCTCATATTTAGCAGTTAATTCATCCAGCATTCAATATTGTTAAGAATATAAATATCTGCATTCGGAGACTTAGTCAAGTAAATGTAGTACATAAGCAGTCAACAATACAAATGCACTTACTTAAGAGTCTAGTCAGTTCTAGAATATTATGAACTCTGCAAATAGTCATTTACTATGTAGTTTTGAGAACAATTGAGAACAATATTCAGTGAAGTTGATTCAGATGATGTATTCTGCTGTTTCTGTCTATTCAGATTGTATGGAAGGAGATGGACTCCTTGCACTAACCCACTTTATCCCTCACACTTACCAAACCTATCTTCATATTTCGCTTTCCAGTCCAGCAATAAATCTAAGTGTGTCTGTTTGGTTCTGCTTCTGCAAAATTGATTCTTGATAACAATTGATTTTGTAGAATTGATTTAGTCAGAATTGATTTTAAAGTAAAGTTATTTAGGTTTGGTATTTTCATTTGAAAAGTTATTTGGACAAAACTAATATTGTTTGGATAGTATTGATCAAAACCACTTTTAAATGTATAATTAAAATCATTATTTTCAAGATATTTATTTCAAAAATATAATTTTGATGTAATGTCAGTGTAGAAGAGTTTTTACACTTTAATCATGTATTGTCACAAAAGTAAAAAAGGTTGTCTCTAATACCTAATTATATATTTTTAAAGAGATTAATTTTCTTACATTGTTAATGTAAAATAATCATACATTGTAATCCAATCATATGAAAAACATAAAACTTTTGAAGTAGTGGATACGAAGGGGAAATAGGTAAAATTATACTATTAAAAATACACTATCATAATTGATTTTGTGTAATGCTAAAAGGTAGAATTTTCCACTTCTTTGAGAATTGATTTTAACCTCTGAAATCGGTTTCGATAATTGATGCAAACTGATAACCAAACAATAAAAAAAAAAAAAATTTAATTGATCTGTAAAACACAATTGATGATGTTACACAAGCGATTGAATCTGCTCACTGGAAAACCAAACACGCACTAAATAACTCCCTGGGCTGCATCAATCCGGACATATGGGGATAGTCAGATAGAGCAGTCCTTGGATAAGAATCTAGAGCAGTCCTTGGATAAGAATCTAAAGTAATCAAAATTTGAATTCTAAGTTGGAAAAAAAAAAACAACAGAATATATATTATAATATACTTCACTCAATTTTACTTTGTTAAATTATCAATTATGAATTTCAACTTTGTCAAAAATTAGAGAGAGAATCACACTCAATTTATTGACCGAATATGAATCTTGAACTGATTGGACTCTCTATTTTTGTGTGTGATAAAAGAAGAATTGTATTGGTAAAAGGATAAGATAGATACATAAGGTAGGAGGAAAAGAGGTCCTCTATACATGAACTGATTGGACTATTAAGTGGCTTACTTGATGGAGTTTGAATAACTTTTGGATTAACTTTAATTACTTAAACTCTTAGGATGTCTTAAGCCTACCCACTCCTTTCCTTTCCTTCCCCTCCAAAATAATACTCACACACACACCCTTAGTTACAGTATTGTACATCTGTCAACTTAATTAACTATTATCAAGCACACAAAAGTGTCAAACAACTATTCTTAAGTAACTAGTAAGCTATCATAGATAATACTCCCAAATAATGGATTTAAGACAACTACTAAAAATTGATGCAATAGTGAGAAGTCTCGCATCGGTTAGGCAAAGACGTCTTAGGTGTTATATATATGAGTTTGCAAACCTCCACTCTTAAGCTAGCTTTTGTGGTGAAGTTAGGCGAATTTGTAGAATGGGATATTTCCCTTATTCTTTTACTGAATATTGAGGGTCACTTAAATAGACCAATGATACAATTAAATCAGATCATGATCTGATGTCTCTAGTAATTAAGGAAAGAAATAATTTCCTTTAAATATAAACAGCCTATACAATCTCTATAAAAAAAACAGAAAGATTATAAAGATCCTAATTAGTAATATGCAGAATAATATCCAATAATAAAGATATGATATTGATATTCAACACTCCTCATCAAGCTGAGGGGTAGATATCTATCATTCCTAGTTTGGATCTCAGAGCTTCATAATTCGGCTAGGAGATTCCTTTAGTCATGATGTCTGCAGTTTGATAAGCTGAGGGTATATATTCAAGACATGCAATCCCATTGTCTATCTTTTCCTTTATAAAATGACGATCAATCTCCACATGTTTAGTCCTGTAATGAAGTACTGGATTCTTCCCAATGCTGAGAACAGCTTTGTTGTCACAAAAAAATCTTCATAAGGTCATACGGGGTGAACCCCAATTCTCTGAGCATTCTCTATAGCCACATCCCTTCACAGATGCCATGGAACAAGGCTCTAAATTCGGCCTCAGCAATGCTTCTAGCAACAACATGTTGTTTCTTACTTCTCCATGAGACCATGTTGCCCCATATGAATATTCGAGCAATATCCAGTTGTGGATTTTCTGTCGATGATTGATCCAACCCAATCAGCATCAATATTCCTGTTTTGGTTTTTACCAAAGTATAGCCCTCTGCCAGGAGATTCCTTCAAGTATTGAAGGATCCGATTAATAGCTCTCATATGGTGCTCTGTGGGATTATTCATGAAACAACTAACCATACAGCAAAGCCAATGTCTGGCTAGGTGTGAGTGAGGTAGATTAGTTTTCCCATGAGTTTTAGGTACCTGTCTTTTGTGGGGTTGTCTTTCTCATCTCCAATTTTCCTTGCTGGATCCATTAGAGTATCAATTGGTTTACATCCTAGCATACCAATTTCTTTTAGGAGGTCCAATGTGTACTTCCTCTAGGATATTGAAATTACATCTCTTGTTCGAGCAACATCCATCCCTAGGAAGTATTGTAGCTTTCCAAGATCCCTTGACTTCAAAATCCTTGGCTAGGAGTCTCTTCAATCGTTTTGTTTCTTCGTGGTCATCTCCAGTGATGACTATGCCATCTACATAGACAATAAATAAGGCTATCTTCCCCTCTCAGGAGTGCTTAACAAACATGGTATGATCTGTCTAACACTGAATGAAGCCATTCCCTTTGACCACCTTGGTTAGCCTTCCAAACCAGGCTCGTGGAGATTGCGTGAGGCCGTATAGGGATTTGCGAAGTCTACACACCTTGCCGGTTGTTTTTGCTATCTCAAGCCCTGAGGGTATGACCATATAGATCTCCTCTACTAGCTCACCATTAAGGAAGGCATTTTTTATGTTGAGTTGGTGAAGAGGCCAATAAAGATTTGTTGCGAGAGATAAGATGACACGAACTGAGTTCAGTTTGGCCACTGGAGCGAAGGTTTCTTCATAGTCTATGTCATAGGATTGAGTGAATCCTTTCACCACTAGTCGTGCCTTGTATCTATTAACATTTCCATCTGCATTATGATATAGAGAGAAAATCTATTTGCATCCAACTGGTTTCTTACCTCCTGTTAGGACAGATAATTCCCAAGTCTCATTCTTCCTTACAGCATTTACTTCTTTCACAGCTGCCTCCTACTTTGGACATTGTAAGGCTTCATGAATACTCTTCGGTATTTGTATGCTATCAAGTGTTGTCACACAAGCTCTATACATTGGGGACAATTTTTTGTAAGAAACAAATTTTCCAATGGGATGTTGAGTGCAACTTCTCACACCCTTTCTCACAACAATTGGCAAATAAATATCACCATATTCATCAAATGGAGTATCAAAAGAATTAGAGTCAAGAGGTGTGATACCTTGGTGAGTTTCCATGGACTCTGGGATTCAATCGGACTCTTGGTTTTGCTGCGGAAGTATGGGGGGCACTGCCTCCTTCCATGTTCGCGGGTACACCATGAATGGCTTCTCTAATTGCTTGGTTCGTTCTTGCTCTGGTTCTACAGGTTTTGGTTCAGTTGCTGCAGTTTTAGTTTCAATTTTTATTCCTGTGGTTGTGGTTTTTGGTTTAGGAACTATGTGCTGCAGTTGTTGTCCACAGTTCGGAGCAACACTTTCATAATTCCAGAAGTTAAATTCATCTTTCCTCTAATTGTAGTTTTGGCATAGAAGAGTTGTTGCTCAAAGAAGGTTACATCCGTGGTGTGGTAAAACTTGTTGGTAGAAGGAGAGTAACACTTGTAACCTTTGTGATTTGCAGAATAGCCTAGAAAAATGCAAGGAATGGAGGTAGAATCTAGCTTACTACAATTGGGATTATGGTTGTGAATGAAGGTCGTGCACCCATATATTTTGAAGGGCAAGGAGGTGAGCATCCGAGTATGGAGAAAAAAAGCTTAGAGGGTGTTGTATGGTGTCTTGTAGTGAAGGACACTTGAGGGCATACGGTTAATGAGGTAGGTGGCTGTAAGGATTGCATCTCCCCAAAATTTGGATGGTACATTTGCCGCCAACATAAGGGACCTAGAGTTGCCAAGAGATGATGGTACTTGCGTTCAGCCACCCCATTTTGTTGAGGGGTGTTGACACGAGCTTTGATGGACAATTCCATTGTTTAGTAAGTACAGGCAAAGGGCAGAGTTGTTGTACTCCCGAACGTTGTCAGTTCTAAGGACTTCAATGCTTGTGCAAAATTGAGTTTTTATCAAGTTGTGGAGGTGTTCAAACAGGCTAGCCACCTCAAATTTCTCTTTCATAAAAAAGACCCATGTGATTCATGTGTGGTCATCAATGAAGGTGACAAACCACCTAGAGCTCGAAATATTTTTCACTTTGTAGGGTCCCCACACATCACTATGGATTGGAAAACGGGTACTCTATAAAATCTCTATAAAAAAAAAAAAGGAAAGATTTTAAAGATCCTAATTAGTAATATGCAGAATAATATCCAATAATAAAGATATGATATCAACTTTCAACAGGATTCGTACATTGTGGTATCAAAGCCTACTTTTACACTAGTAGCTAGGCACCTAGGCCATCTTCTCAGTCCGTTGTTCCATATATACAGTTTTAAAGGGTTGTTAGAGGGCAAGTCTTCCCAATTCTTTGTTCCATATATACAGTCTAAAAGAGTTGGCAGTGCAAGTCTTCCCAATTTTTTGCACGTGGAAGAACAATCTAAAGGGGTCGGGAATGATGCAATAATGAGAAAGGTCACATTGATTAGGCAAAGAGGTCGTGGGTGTTCTATATATATGAGTTCGCAAACCTCTACTCTTGAGCTAGCTTTTGTGTTGGAGTTACGCAGATTCGTATCAAAAACTCTTAATTGACCCATAAAGAAGGCTTAATTTTATTCCCTACTTATTGCCTACCATTTTCTCTCGTCTCTGGAGGACTCACTCCCATCTGTTTGGAGGCTGCTATTCATTATTCCATAATCTAAAAGATAGAACTGAATTTATATTTTAGGGGTTATATGTGGGTACAAACATGTACAAATGCAAAAATAACTCTGAATTTGTCACAAGTAGCACAATAGTAGAGAAGAAATACCTCTGCAGTCGTCCCAATGCTTGCTGATTTCATCCTATGATTTGCAGCATCACTGTGAACTCGAATCTGGAAGGAGCACCCAAAGTATATCACACTGGTGTTTTATAACACAAACTAAAGGAGAATCCAAAGCATGACTAAAGCCTGTGCAGTCATTATAAGGAGTTCACCTACCACACCAATAGTGTACGGAACATCAACTTGATTCAAAGCTCTCTCAATAGCAGCCACAAAATTGGATTCAATAACTCTAAGGGGAAGAGTGGCCCCAGGAAAGAGTACAACTCCTGAATATTGCAAGTTTTAGTATCAGTTCTTCCTATATTTTAAAACTTAACAGAAAGGAAATGAGGAGGATAAAAAGCTAAGTCCTATCCTATGAGAAGACAATTTTCCACGACTTCTACTCTACAAGCAATTAAACTGACCATTTTTTAAAAAATGTATTCAATAACCATGTATAGAATACAGACCCAAAACAAAATGACCAAAAGCACCCCAGGACAGTGTTGTGCGATGAAAAAGGCTTAGGACACCTCACGTCCCACCAAAACACCTAAAGACACTGAGGGAAAGAAAGAACTTAAAACAAGGAAGCCAGAGCAAAAGCAAATAGAAACTTAAATTATGTAATAAGCAACTTCAAAATGCCAAGGAATTACCATGGTGAAACTTCTTTTTTAATTAATAAAGTGAATAGTTTTAGAGAAAGAAGACCCATTGTCTAAAAGAAAATGTACACATTATGCTTTTTTAAGAGGAGTTTGTCAATATTTTTCAATAATTATGAACTGATAAGAAGCAGCACAACAACAACAATGCAAGACCACATAAATGTCAATTTTGTTAAACATTGTGAGAGATATAACATTCAATCCTTGTAGAGCTAGGTGGGGTTAGCTATATGATCCAAATGATCTCCCTCTACCTCCATCTATTCGGCTACCCTCCATCTGACCTACTATCTTTCCTATGGCATCTACATGTCTTCTACACACATGACCAACCTATATAATATAGGACGAGATTCTACCATATTTTCCCTATGATACTACCATAACTTATTCTCTAATGCATCCCCTTTAATTTTAACTTGTCTGGTATGTCCACCTATCTAATACAACATTCTCACATTTGCAACATCAAGCTTATCTTCCTACTGGCTTTTTGAGAGATACTACAACAACAACAACAATTAAGCCTTGTCCCACTATGTGGGGTCAGCTACATGGATCAGATGAAGACGAAGTGTCCTATCAAGGACCATGCTTGCATTCAAGCCATTAAAATCTAAATCTCTTCTAATAGTTTCATCTATGGTTTCTCTAGACCTCCCTCTACCTCTAACTAATGAACTACCTACAATTTGATCTACTCTCCTTACCAGGGCTTCTTCAGATCTTCTCCTCACAGGTCTAAACCACCTAAGACGAGATTCTATCATCTATTCCACAATAGGTGTTACCCCGACTTTCCCTCTAATGCATTCATTCGGTCATAATCCTATCTTGTTTAGAGTATCCACTCATCCAATGTAGCATCCTCATTTTGCCATCGCAGAGTTTATTTTCATGTTGCCTTTTTGAGAGAGAGAGAGGAGAAAAAAAATAGAACCCAATCCAAAATCTCTAAAGGGTGACAGATACCTTGGAGACAGAAAAGTGGAAGGTTCAATACAGCACCACCATCAAAGAAAGCAGTCCTGTGGTGAGTGTCTTCAACCTCTGCGCATGAAAGGAATCTCGCCTTAGATCAAACAATCGAGCTGAAGAACGTAATGTAAAAGGGAACATACAACCAAGTGCATTAGATAACTGCCTACCACCCAAATATGTATGTAAGGATGCTACACAGGTATTGTAGGTGAATTCACCGTTGAAGGTCGGAATGCCAAATCCACGACTAGTAGATTCCAAATAAAAATTTTAAAAAAGAGACCGTCAGTATATTAAACAAAAAAAATAATAACTCAAATCGATCTATTACAACGATTTTATGTGTTAAGGTGTTATATTGCAGTTTCTAAAGCATAAAATCCAGATAATTGCGCTTCTACTCAACCAAATTCAAAAACACTCCATTTTTCCATTTGTCAATTAAAATAGAAAAAGAAATAAAACACAAATGCACACAGAAACGAACTATCTTAGCATTTAAGCATTCTGTTTTACTGTACCACACGTTATAATCGAATTTGCAGCTGTATTTCATAAAAATTGGAAATAATGATTGCTACATCGAATTAAACACCGCAGGGTAGAGAAAATCAAAGGAATGAAGAGGAACATGGTAAATTACGTAGGGTCACTGTCGTCGTCGGAAGAGTCGTGGAGATCATCGACCTCTTCGACCTGCAACTCCTCAAGATCAAGCTGGCGAATCTGCTCGATCTGGTACCTTTCCCTTTCGAGAAGGATTCTTCTTTCGTCTTCATCCATTTTCAAGGGCCAGGGTTTCGCCTGATGCTAAAAGGATTGCCAAAATGGAATTGATACAAAGTTGTAGAAACGATCTAACGATTCTAACCTAATTATTGCAGTGAGAAATTCTTACATCGGGTTTCAGGGCACCCTGTTAAGTGTTTGGAAACTTGTCAAACACTTTTTTTTCCTAAAAGCCTATTAAGATGGAATTGAATTTAATTCTGTCATGAATTTTAATTCTTGGGTTTGGAATTAAGTATAAACTAAATAATTGAATTCATCCGATTTTACTATTCTATAATTATTAATAAAACATCATTCTTTTACCCACCCTTTATCATCTCAACTTCGATCAAAAAGCAATACTCCGAGAGCAACCACCACCCTAGCCATCATTCTAGGGATGGCAACAAGGCAGAGAGGGGCAGGTTTTACCTCACTCCAACCTTACACCCTATTAATACTAATATCTACTTGTCTTGTCCTTATCTTTGACTTTTGAACATTATAACTTGTCCCTGCTCCACTAGTATCCACCCCGCCTCCTTTTTTTAGAACACATATTAAAATACTATAAAATTTAATTCACATATAAATTAACACAATCATATGATAAAGTACCACAAATGTCAATACTTAACATTGATTAAATCACGAGTCGAGTGATGAATCATGGTGAAGAACAAATGACGACTAAAGCACGAATAAAGACTACAACTTCGACGCGATTAAGGATGTGCTTTGTGATAATGAGTGGAGGGTGCATCCTCAACGTCGAAGATAGAAGGCCAGTAAGACACGGTTGTCAGCAACAGAAAAGGACGAGCGAAGTGTGGTTAGTGTGAAGGTTAGTGGTAGGGCACAAGGATGGGAATGAAGTCTAAAGGAGAAAGAAATGACATAAGGGCAAAGGGTATTAGAAATTTAGGGTTAGGAATTTTATTATAATTTTGTATAATATATATATATTAATAAATTTTTACAATATATAATATATAGGGTGCGGGGCAGGCAGGGATGACCCTACCCCGCCCTGCAGACAGAACCTGCCCTGCATCTACCCGCCTCACTCTAGGGTAGATTTTAAACCCACCCCTGAGCAGGTTGGGTAGAGCGAGTGCCCCACGGACAGGGTTCATGTTCCCATATCTAGCCCATTCATCACCTTAATAGCCACCATAACCACACATTAACATCATCTCCACCAACCTCCAAAGCACCAACAACCACCACCAAACATGACCCATAACCACCAGACACCACTGTCATCATCATACCATGGAAACACCTTCATCAATCCTGCTACCCATAACCATCTTTGATGCACACACATAGAGAACCACAAACATCAGTATGTAGCCACCACCAAACCACTCCTAACCACCACGTCAACTCCAATCACCACAAACCACTGCATCAACACTAATCACCACTCACATCCACCAATAAATCCACCATCATAGTATCACTACTAAGCCACCGCAACCACCACCATGAAACCATCATCATCATGGTTATCAAAATCGCGTGTCAACTCGTAAACTCGTACGAGTTTACATTCCTAGGTAGTAAAATCGAGCTGACTCGCATGTAAACTAGTTTCTGGGTAAACTAGGCTGAACTCGGGTAAGCTCGCATAAACTCACATAATATCGCGAATTTACTGGCGAGTTGACGATTTTACCATAGTTGGGTTTTTTTTAAGGACAAAACAAGCAAAACAACGTCGATTTGCACGTCTCTGAGTTTTTAGATTTAGGTCGTTTGATGTTTCAGAGTTGTCATTCACAGTTGCGCTTGCAATCGTGCTCCGTTGTACTCCTTCATCATGCTCCATCGCTAATCCATCGTATGTATTTCATCTTTTGCTCAGAGATTTTTCTTACAGGGTGCGTGGCCTCTGCATTTCTATTTGTGCTTTAGTGTTTTGGATTGGAGACATCATCGACGCATGCTCGCTTCCTGTGATGCTTAGTACTATGGGACTCGCTGGTATATTCGGTGTTTATGCTGTTGTGTGTGTCATCTCCTGGATATTTGTGTTCTTGAAGGTTCCAGAAACAAAGGGCATACCCCTCGAAGTCATCACCGAATTATTTGTTGTTGGCTCGAAGTAGGCTACTTCTGTCAAGAATGAGTGACTTTGTTCTTTATATACATTTTCTATGCTAGTTGCTCAACACACTACCTCTCACTTTTGTTGATAGATTTTGCTTGTCATTAAGTTTAAGTGGAGGAGGATGTGTTCTGGTTCAAACATATGTATTATGTATCATGTAGAGACCTCCTACACTAAACTTAGACAAAGTTCTTCAATAACTCTCTAACCTTCACTCACAAACAACACAAACAGCCCTTGAAATTCTTAGAAGAAATTTATCCTAAGAAGAACTAGGAAGCACCATGGTTAGAGAAAAGGCCACAGGACACAGTATAAACCGTAGTCGTGCGCAAAAACGTGGGTAAACCGACTTATCCACTGTCTATGTGGTTTTGCTAGATGATACATGATGTTAGGATGCCTTTTATGTGACTTTGAGTTATATATATGTGGTTGACGATTGTCTGGATCTATTGGTGCTGTCTGTGATTCCGTCAGAAGGTAGGAAAGCTTAAGTTGAAAATAGGGCTATGACATGATTTTGGAAGGAACTGTGTGCTGAGATTTTTATTATGAAAAACTAATTTTATTTTTGGATTCTACACAAAAAATTGAGTAGGGATGTCAAGTTTTATGATTTTTGGAGTCCTCGATGAATTTCTCAGCAAACAGACAGAAAACGGTGTTTTAAGGAAATAAGGGCAAAACGGGAATTTCGTGTCTTAGGCTGAAAAATTGGGTTGGTTTTCAGAAAATATGGGTTTAGAACTATCAAAAACCTTAAGGGCAAGTCTTGAGTTCATCGGGTTTTTGAGAACAAAAATTCCAAAGAAAATAGGGCGTTTATGGGGGCGAAATGGTAATTTTGGAAAAGGGGCAAAACTGGAATTTCGTGCAGTGGGGTTCAGAATCGGGGTTTTTAGACATGAAAAATGATCTTAAGGCTACCAAAAACCTTGGGGTAAGGTCTTGGACCTCTCTGGCTGATGGTTGCTAATCTTTGACAAAAACCAGACTCTTGTTTTGTTAATTGTGGATTTACCTTTGTTTATGTTCATGAAGATGTTGAGCATGAAGATATGTTCTCTATATGTATTAAAAATGATGATAGATGTTAGAATAAACTCTCTTGAAATTGTATATGCGAAACCATGTAGANTGATATACTTCAATTCATTTGGCATCATTTTATGGTAATGATTATTGATTCCTGAAAACTAAAGGGATGTTTTGGCATTGCAGATTCTAATACTGAAGTATCTGATGTTCCAGTTCTGTCTTGCAATGAGGTCTGGCATTTTCTTTTGACTTCAACATTTTCAATGCATAAGCAATTTATTTGAGAACCGTTGGAAGTGACCAAAATGATTCAAATCACACACACAAATTGTGATTAGTGAAAATGAGAAGAAATAGTTATCGCTGTAACACTAACAAGGGAGAGGGGAAATAATTATTTTAGATGTGTAGCTCTGCATTTAATAATGGTTTCTTTCTCCTCCTTTTTCTTTTGCATGTACAAGGCCATTCAAAGGCTGAAAACATTCAGAGAAACAATAAAGGGGAAGCAGCAATTCCTTGCCATGTATTCTAGCATTTTTGGCGGGATAACAACAGACCCTGCTGTTATGGTTATTCCTATGGACGACCACATGGTCCATAGGGGCCACGGTGTCTTTGATACTGCAGCAATAATGGATGGGTTAGTGATTTCCACTTCTTAGACATCTACTCTTTCATTTTAGATTAAACATGAGAAAATCACTTGAGAACTATTTTGAGGCTAGAGGCAGGATCTCCCAATTTTATATGTGCATGCTATATGATGAGCCTCATAAGCTTCTCTGTATGCTTTAATTAGTTCTAAAAATGAAAAAAATAAAAAATGCGAATCCTATGTTGAATAGAATAAGAAATGACCTTAGAACTTGCAGTTCCTGTTTCAAGCTAACAAAAGATGTTAACTCTCTTTCTTGTGCACATTCCTATCCCCAAAAAAGGATAAAAATAACTACTCGATAGACATGGTTCTGAAGTATGATTCTTTATATTAGGTGCTAATGGAGTATGTTGTCTAATACATCTCTATTCCTTTGTTGACTACTTTATTAAGTTGTAAAGTGATATATTTTTCTGCATGATAGATACCTATATGAGCTAGATCAGCACCTCGACCGCTTTTTAAGGTCAGCAGACATGTCTAAAATAGATCCTCCCTTTGATCGTGGAAGTATACGAAGGATACTAATTCAAACTGTAAGTGCTTCCAAGTGTAAAAAAGGATCACTAAGATATTGGCTCTCAGCAGGACCTGGCGATTTTCAGCTGTCTCCTGCCGGCTGCCACCAATCGGCTCTTTATGCAATCGTTATACAGGATGTGTCACCAGCACCTAATTCCAGGGGAGTTAAAGTCATTACATCATCTATCCCCATTAAACCCCCCCAATTTGCGACAACTAAGAGTGTGAATTACCTTCCAAATGTGCTCTCGAAGGTGGAAGCTGAAGAAGCTGGTGCTTTCGCAGGCATTTGGCTTGATAATGATGGGTTTGTTGCTGAAGGGCCTAATATGAATGTGGCTTTTGTCACTAAAGAGAAGGAGCTTATAATGCCTCACTTTGAAAAAATTCTAAGTGGCTGCACAGCTAAGAGAGTTTTAACACTGGCTGAGAGTTTGTTGAGGGAAGGTAAGCTTCAGGGGATAAGGATGGAAAATGTGACTGTTGAGGAAGGGAAGAAAGCAGTCGAAATGATGCTTATTGGCAGTGGTGTTCTTGTTTGCCCTGTAGTGCAGTGGGATGAGCAGGTTATTGGAGATGGTGAGTATTTTCACTACTCCCCTAAAAAATTGATATAATATACAAACTATGGTGAATTCCGGATTAAAATTGCAATTTCTTTTAAATCAATATGGATGCTTTCTGTAGGTCTTGAGTGGATTGAATCAACTGAGAAAATTTCTTACAGTTACAAGAGCTTAGATTGAAGTGATCATGCTACAGAATCCTACTTTTTGCATTGTTACTTTGATTTCCCCTCCTCAAAATTGTAACCTATAGCAAATTTATACCCTTGATTCTTAGTCTTATGTAGCTTACAATATTTTCAAGAATATTCTTGGTTTATTGCTTGATTGTGGTCTTTTGACATGCCATATTTTAATCACTTAACAGATTTCTCTTGGCCGTATAATATGGGTCTTTTGTTGTGCTCCTTAGAAATCAGATATGTTATCTTGTAATCATGAGCTTATTGATTTGGTTATGCATCTCTTGTAGGCAAAGAAGGCCCTATTACCCAGGCTCTCTCAAATCTAATTGTTGAGGACATGAAGTCAGCCCCACCTACAGTTCGTATACCGGTACCTTATTAATCCGACTTTATTGTATGTGTTCATTTTAATATGAAGCTTCATCAATCAGAAGGATAAAGGTAGTGAAGTGATGCTGGAGACCTCCATTTCTGAATGCTGCAGTGACGTAACCTTTATTTCCCATTTCTTTGTAATGTTGTAAGAACATGCATTCGTGCAAGCCTAGGTTTCAAGTGCTATTCAGTCGTCTAATGCACCGAGGCATGCTAGTGCAAACTGCAATGACAAAATTGGACTCAATTTTCTCTCCATTCTTTCCTTTAGCTAGCTGCTGCTAGTATATCAGTGTGCTTTGAATTTGTTTATGGATGTTTATGTTTATAAAACACATGAATTTATGCTTAACTAGAACATTAGGGTATTCCCTCTCTTGGCACGTCTACGGACAAGCCCCTCACCAGTCCCAAAAGGGTGGATTGGTCAATGATGTTAATGACATGAAAAGAAAGAAAGAAAGAAAGCAAGAAAAGATAAATATGCATAAGGGTGACATCACACCTAACGAATAATAATGATAATGATGATGATATACGAGTCTACGCTTGGTCACGTCAAAAGGGAACGGACTCCCATCACCCCACTGAGGGGGATGGGTAGCCCAAATTGATAGTCGATAATGGACACTAGACCCCATTGGTGGCTTGCAACAACCCAGGTGAAAACGCAACCTGGTCGTCATCAATCTAGGAACAGAAGTGGTTATAGTCGTATGGCTACGACTACATGGGCGACGGACTAAATGTAACAAGAATGACGCGACCCTGGTTCCCTAGCCCAACTGGAAGCGTAAGAGAATCCCAGTTTCTCCCATGCATAAGATATGTAATGAATGAGTATGTGAGGAATGAATGTGTGATGTATAAGTACATGATGCATAATGGTATGTAAGTTTATGTATTAAGTAAGTACCGGCAAGAGATTGCTCGAGACGGTTGTGTATATACGCGAGGGAGTTAATAAGCACGAGATCTTCGATAAGAAAAACTAGATCCCCCCATCACCTAGTAATTTAGATAAAGCCGTTCAGGACCCTAGGCGAAGATAATAATCAGTAGGATGTTAGTATGCATGAACACATAGAGATCTCCTGAGCGGCCTGGTGCATAAGTGAGATAAAGAAGTATCCCCACGCGCTAAGGTACACCACTGAGGACAAACGTTCTCACCCTCACTCGCTTATGCTTCCAGGAGCAGGCGAGGACTACGAGGGCTACGAGGAGTCATATGAGAAGCCACCTGTGGAGCAGTAAATGACCGAGTACAGGCTAGCGGAAGACTAGACCCCGAGGACCAACCAGTTTAGCTTTGTACTACATAGACATTCTGTTATGTATTTTGATGAATATACCTTGTATATGTAAATTATTATTATACTCTGTGTTTGTTGTAATTATCTGTGATGTACTAAGTACTTACTGATGTAAGTATTTAGACCGTAAATGACTAACAATCGTAAGCTCAGGCTCTATCGTTTGTATCATATATCTTGATTCTCACATGGCTCATACTTTATGAATAAGTAACAAATAAAAAAGTTTTAAAAAGGTCCATATTTTCCTTAACCTCGTATTTTCGAAAAGTAATGAAAGACATAAGTATTCCCACCAAGTGATCAATAACCTAGTAAGCATTGCGTATGACTCAAGCGTAGGCAGTTAGCTAGGGTGTTACATAGATCTCCATATCTTAATTCAGTTAGTATCTAATTAGATAGATTTATGTTGATATAATAGAAATTTGATATGATCATAGGTATTCTGACTCTAAGCTATAAGACCTTTTGGGTACTCATGGTATAATACACCATTAAAATTATCAATAAAATAAAATTCTCTCTTCCCTCCATTCTTTCTCTCTTCTATCTCTTTTACTTTTTCCTATTATTTCATAACAGTGGTACCTTATGGTTATTTATGGTTAAAAATCAGCTGTATATTAGCTGGGGTAGGGTGGGGTACAGGTTAGGGGTTAGGATTTTTTTTTTTTTTTAATTTTGGGTCGAGTCAGGTAGGTGGGTATATGGGTCAAAATTTAAAATTTTGGTCGTGCTATGTGGGATCCATTAACGGCCACGTCATTGCCGTTGCCCCAGTCTAGTCCCAGGGACTAAAACCAAATTTTTAACTTTTACAGAGACTAAAACTTTTATACAGGGACTAAAACTTTTATACAGGGACTAAAACCAAACTTTAAAATTTTACAGGGACTAAAAACATAATTAACCCTAAAAAAAAATATCAATACCCTAAAAAAAACTTGACTAACCAGAGACGAACTGTTTGAATAATTTATATATTTATATCAAAGAAAATAAAGCTAAGAAAGCAAAATACCGAACCGGTGAGTTTGCTTTGCTAGCCTGGCTGATGTAACATCGTAAGGTGCAGGATTGATCTTAAAGTGGTCGGCAACAGCAACGGCATCAAAAGGTGCTATTCGAACATCAACGGAATTCATTCCCCAAACGCTGATAGAGAGAGAGAGAAAAAGAAAGAAGAGAGAGAAGCAGGAAGAGAGAGAGGCCGGCTATATCCCGTGATATCGCCGGAATCGTTCTCCGATCGCGACGTGGGCTCCGTCTTATGGTCGTCGGAGAATCGCCGATCTTACGTTTCTAGCGTTGGTGACCGGAGATGGTGAATTCTATGGTGGAACGCGCCACGAGCGACATGCTCATCGGCCCCGATTGGGCCATGAACATCGAGATCTGTGACATGCTCAATAATGACCCTGGGTACGCGTACTCCCACCATTTATTGCTACCTTACCTTTCTCCTATTCCATCTAAAACGCGTGTTTTCATTCGCCAGCATTATTTTTTCTTCGTGTTGTTCCAACTCCTCTCTTTCCCCCCCTAACTTTTGGATTTGATAGATAGCTTCTTTTAATTTTATTTTTGTCTTAGTTTTTTGTAAAAAAGCATTGCGAACGAAAATATATCTCCAAATTTGGTTTTGTTTTTTGTGTTAGGAGTGAATCCCGATCGAGGCGTGATATAAATTTGAATGGTAAAGCAAAGTCTCCGAACTAATGATTTGGTTAGCAGCTAAAGTAAAACTTTGTCAAATTTTCGTGACATGGATCATAGATGGGGTAGCACCTATTATGGAAAAGATGGTAGAATCTCATCATAGGTGATTTGGACATGTGAGGAAAAAACATGAAGAAGCCCCAACAAGTGGAGTAGCTCAGATGATGAGTAGTCTATTAGTTAGAGGCAGAGAGGGGCCTAGAAATACCACATACAGCATGACACTAATAAAAGAGATTTAGAGGTTAAAGGTTTGAATGGAAACATGGTCTATGATAGGACACTATGACATTGTTTATAATCCATGTAGCCAACCCCACATAGTGGGACAACGTTTAGTTGTTCTTGTTGTTATTCTATTGCTGAATTTTCATGGAATGCTTTGTTTGGTGTCTTTGGTGAGTGTTAGGTGTGTTCTAGAGCTTTGAATCAACTTTTGTTGACTAGTTTTTCTGGTTTTGGGAGGAAGAAGGAAGTCAAATCTTTGTGGCAGTTTGTTGACTACGCCATTGTCTAGAGTATGTACTATGTAGTTTGAGACTTTTGAGTGTAACTCGTATCTTTAAGGACAAACATTCTGGCAAGCTGGTTTTGTTGGAAAGGATTAGGTGTTTGACTTCTATTTGGTGCAAAGCACATGATCTAATCTATTGGCAGGGGGTTTCCCTATCAGATATGCTAAGAGATAGCTTTGTTTCTGTTGATGTTTTACTTTTCTTAGGTTTTTTTTTTTCTTGTTTTTGTTTTTTTTTTTTTTTTCGTAACATAAAAATATTAGTTGACATCATAATTAGAAGGAGGTTCAAGAGAATGCTAAGTAATTAGATACTTCGAGGGTTTAAGCTTTGGTATAGTGGTAAGACAAAATCTAGAAATGGTGTTGGCACAATTAAAGATAAGTGTTGGAAGAAAGATGCTGTAGATGTTTAAAGGTTAGGAGATATGATCATAGCTCGTAAATTTGTAGTGAAACGAGACAATTTTAATGTTATAATGCTTATGCACAATAGGTAGGATAAGAAGAGCACCGCCAAATAAAATTTTGGGAGAATTTAGAAGGATTAATCTAGGGCATATCTTTTGGAGAAAATATTTTCTCAAAAGGGGATCTAAATGGTCCTGATTTTGGTAAACGTTCTTGTCACTTTATAGAGGATCTCTTTTCCTCTTACTTTTGGCAATTCTCTTCTCTTTTTAATGAAACTCTTTAATCCAAAAAAAAAAAAATTGGTCATGTGGGGAGTGAAGCTATTGGATTTGTGGGGTTGCACAAGGATATGGATTTGGTGCAAAAATGCAGAGGGCAAGACCATATTAAATTCCTCTTTAGCTTTCGATTTTAAAATAGCTAACAAAATTTTTTACAAAGAGAGAGGAGCATCTTATCACGAATAAGAGTGGACAAACTTGCTCTAAAATTGATTGTTCTGATAAGAAATTGGATAGAAAACTTCGCACCAATTGCAAAGTTGTTCTTGGAGAGAGTCTAACTAGTCAACAAAGGGCCTTGGTTATGGATGTACAGTTTTGAAGAGAGTAAAGAGAAAAAGTCAAGAAAAGATTTTGAGGATCAAGTGGTGGCATTTAAAGGGTGAAAAGAACATTAACTTTCAAGGAAGGGTTATAGAAGAAATAAGTTGGGAGGCACAAGGAAGCGCTAATGAAATTGTGGGATGAGATGACGGAAGGGATTAAGAAGGTAGAGAAAGAGACGCTTGGAGACTGAAGAGGCCTTGGAGCTTGGAATAATAGATAAATATTAGGGGTGGTGGGACATAAGTGTGCAAAATAAGGTAAAAGTTAAAAAGGAGTGTTTTAGAATTGGCCTTTGTGTATAAAATGCTGAAAATTGGGAAAAATATAAGGAAACTAGGAAATATACTAAGGAGGCAGTGAGCAAAGCGAGGGATTTAGCTCCTCTAAAGTACAATTTGCAATTTAGAGGTTAAAATACATATATTCTAGCCTCTAAAAATAATTAAAGGAAAGGATGGATACGACAGGTTTTTTGAATATTCATAAAAGTAATTGAAATGTTTCCAATAAAAGAAATAGTGTAACTTATCTTTCCACTACACAACATTCATGCCCATTGTTCATGTCTCCCTTTATTACTTTTAAAGGCTAGGATATGCACAATTTAATTCTTAAAGTACAAATTGCACTTTAGAGGAGCCATGTCCCAAAGCAAGGGCTAGAACATTTGTAGGTTATACCAATCCTTAGGTGGGGGAAAGAGTTATTTACAAGTTGGCTAAAGGTAGGAAAATAAGGCTAGAGGTTTAGATTAGATGAAATGTATTAGGGATGAGGAAGGTAAAGTTTTGGTCATGAAACAAGACATCAAGGAAAGATGGGAGAGCTACTTTTAGAAGCATAGTAGTTAACCTTGAATAGCTGTGCAGAGTAGTCGGCGCCAAAAGTGCTATGGTGGGATATGCACACTTTAATTCTTAAAGTACAAATTGCACTTTAGAGGAGCCATGTCCCAAAGCAAGGGCTAGAACATTTGTAGGTTATACTGATCCTTAGGTGGGGAAAGAGTTATTTACAAGTTGGCTAAAGGTAGGAAAATAAGGCTAGAGGTTTAGATTAGATGAAATGTATTAGGGATGAGGAAGGTAAAGTTTTGGTCATGGAACAAGACATCAAGGAAAGATGGGAGAGCTACTTTTAGAAGCATAGTAGTTAACCTCGAATAGCTGTGCAGAGTAATCGGCGCCAAATGTGCTATAGTGGGATAGCACGTAGCGGGACAACCGCTACTTGGAAAAAAAAAAAAGATGAAGGCATGGTGGCCAAGAAGATAGAGGACAAAAAAAAGAAACAGAGGAGCTGAGAGAGAGATTGAGGAAACAAAGCATGAGAGTAACCATTGGAAGGAAAGGAAAAAGTGGTGGCCTAAATGACAATACCATTAGTGGCTAGAGTGAAGAGCATAGGTTTCTTGTTTGCATAGCTGTTGGAGCCTAGAAGTCTGAAGGTTGGCTGATAGGTTGAAGAAGATGATTGAGAGTAAAATAGAATTTTTATTAAAGGATGGTTATAATAGAAACGTCATCCGAATAAGCGAGGGCAAAATAGAACTTTTAGAAGCATAAGTGAAGGTAAGAAGGTAAATCAACTTAAAACATGAAAAAATTAGGATTTCAAGCTTGTTTATAGTGCCACTAGCAAATAGCAGTTGCAAGGCTGTGATTTCCGCTACAATTGTGGCTTCAATTGCAAAATGCAATGCGATAAAATTGTCGTCATGCCTCAACTTTGTTTCTTTCTGCTTCTCTGCTATAGTGCAAGATAGTGCCACTATTAACTAGCTTGTCTAGATGTTATTTAGTGAAGGACATGAGATTCTCTTACAGTTTGATTGGCTAAATACTAGAGGAGGACCAAAATTATATGTTTTATCGTAGAATCTAGATTTTGTTGTAAAGGAAGCTTTGAAGTGAATGGAAAATGGTAGTGCAGTGGGACCTGAGGTAAAGGAAGCATTCTAAGTTGTTCAATTAGATCATGAGGTGAAGAAAATGCAGGATGAGTGGAGAAGGAGTATCTTAGTTCCTATCTACCAAAACAAGGGAGACATACAAACTTGTGCAAATTAAAGAGGGATTAAGCTTATGAGCCAAGTTATGAAATTATGGGAGCGTATAATCAAGTGGAGATTGAAACAAGACTTGCATCATCGAAAATCAATTTAAATTTATGCATGGGAAGTTTACTGTGGAAGCAATTTTCTTTTGGCAGATGTTGATGGAGAGATATTAGAAGGATCATAGAAATTTATGTATGGGCTTCATTGGTTTGGAAAAGGCGTATAATAGGGTTCCAAGGGAGATTTTATGGAAGGTTTTGTAGAAGAAAGGAATTTGAATTGCCTATATTAGATCAATCATAGATGTGCATGACGGGTCACATCTAGTGTGAGAATGGAAGGTGGAGCAACAAAGGATTTCCCCCTAAAATTGGATTGGACAAAGGGTCAACTCTGAGGTCCCTATCTTTCTACATTGGTTTTGGATGTGTTTATTGAACATATTCAAGATCCGATGCCACGATGAATGCTTTTTGCTGATGATATAGTTCTAGTAGGATAGTCGAGAGAAGAGTTAAATGGGAAGCTCGAACTACGAAGACGAGCTTGGAAGCACATAGTTTTCGTATAAGTAGGAGTAAGACGAAGTATGGAATGAAAATTTAGCAAGAGTTGCACTATTTCTAACGTAGAGTTGAAAATTGGGGATGATGCCATACCACAAGTTACACACAATTCAAGTATCTTAGAACCATTATCCAAAAGGATGGGTAGATAGAGGGAGATGTAAACCATAGGATCAAAGCTATGTGGATGAAAAGGAGGTGTGTGCTAGGTGTTTTATGTGATATAAAAGTACAGCTCAAGTTAAAGAGAATTTTACCGAACAACTATAAAACCGACTATGTTATATGGGACTTAGAGTTGGGTGGCAAAAAAATCAACAAGAAAATAAACTCAATGTTGTGGAGATGAGGATATTACATTAGATGAGTAGATACACAAGACTAGATAATAATAGGAATGAATGAATTATAGTGGAAGTTAGGGTTGCACCTATTGTGCAAAAGATGGTAGAATCTCGTTTTAGGTGATTTGGGCACGTGAGGAGAAGACTTGAAAAAGTTGGGAAAGTAGATCTGATTGTGGGTAATCTGTTAGTTAAGGGTAAATGGAGACCTTGAAAACTCTAGATGTAACTATTAGAAGAGATCTAGATATTAAAGGTTTGAATGTGAACGTGGTCTATGATTATGACATTATGGTGTTGTCCAATCATGTGTTTGACCACACCTAGTGGGACAAGGATTAGTTATTGTTGTTGTTGTAGTTCTTTTTTTGTAATGAAGATCTCTTGTCTATGTTTTTTGTACTCTTAATTCTCTTATTAATATAATTTTTTTCCCCTTAAAAAATTTAATATTTGATCTATAATTTTTTAGTTTTGCTCTTATACTCATGTGAAAGCTTGGTTTGGTGTAATTTATCAGGCAAGCAAAGGATGTTGTTAAAGGTATCAAGAAGCGGATTGGAAGTAAAAATTCGAAAGTTCAGCTTCTTGCTCTAACCGTAAGCACTAAAGCACTTAAATTTTTTTAGGAAAAATATTTAGCTGTGGACAATGTACAGCGTTTATGCATATTTTCTTAATGGCTTTACATCTTCCATTTTGACAATGTACTGACTTTTAAATGTTGCTTAATTGAATGATAATTATTTTGATTGTAGCAAGTTTTATGAATTTTGGAGGATACCTTTCTTTCCTTTTTATTAGCAATCAGCAAAAATATATTGGCAAGTACTTCAATTATTTGATAAAATAAAATCAGAAATTTATTGAAATAAAGGAAAACACAACTAAACTAAGTGGAAGATTGATCTCCTCTAAGACAGTAAAGTACGATACAACAGATAGTCTAGGAGGCTAAAAAATGGAACAAAGTTGTCCATTCTATCTGGTCGTTTGAAATGGATCTTTGGTTTAATCAACTGGGAGTGGAGTGAGGCTATAAGCGTACTCCTGTTTCATAACAAGTGTGAGGTATAATAGACTCTCTTGAAAATATGGACGTTATGCTCCAACCAAATACGTCATTTTGGAGAATAAGTTTGATGTAGAAGAGATGCAGATGTTGCTTAGATGAGTATGCACATGACAAAATCGGATTAGGAATGAATGCATTAGAGATAAAGTTTGAGAAGCACCTAGTGGAGAAAAGATGGTACAATCATGTGTTAGGTGTTCTGTTCATGCAGGGAAAAGACTTGTAGAAGTCCCAGTAAAAAAAAAGACCTAGATCAGATGGAGGGTTACTCAATAAGTAGAGGAAAATTAGAAAAATTATAGCTATAAGTCTAAAACCGTTAAAACAACTTTGATTTGATGGCTTGTCTATAGAAAATCAGACATCATTTTATGATAGGACATGATGATGTCATTTGATCTATGTTGCTTATATTAAATAGTAGGAAAATTCTTGGTGGTGGTTGTTATTGTGAAGAAAAGAACATCTAACTAGTCTAATAACTGGGAAGCTTTGCTCTTTTGACCTTTCCTTCTATTAGTTGTCGTTTTTTGTAGTGAGGATTTCTTGTCCTCCTTTATGGTTGTATTATTCTTCTCTCATCGTTAATGAAATTATTTTATATAAAAAAAATAAAAATCTAAGGATCCTTTTTTTTGTTGATTGTTAAATAACTGGTGAAAACTTCTGTGAACTATGGAGCCTTCTAACCTTGTGTAAGCTGTGAATTGGAGCAAATTGGTCTTGGGCCAAAAGTGTGAAGTTAATAAAATTTAGGGACTACTTAGCAAACAAATGTTAAATTTTTATTGTTCACTAATGCCTTCGTATTAGAAAGTTAGCAGAAGCTTAACTTCTTTTGCTTGGGGTCGCACGGATAGGAACTTTAGCCACCATTCTTTGGCGAGTGGTTCAGGTACGGAGATTGCTTGGCGAAGTAGGATTGGTTCAGGAACAAAGATCGCTCGATGGAGGAGGATCTGTGCAGGCACGGCACCACCTCGTCACTCTACCTCTCTGCCTTGCCAACTGCCGCAGCCACGACGTCGCCCACCGTGGCATCAAGCCCGTCAATGTCCTCCAATGGGCTGGATCTGGATCTGGAAGTGGAAGGTGTGTCAAAGGTTCACTGGATCTAGATCTAGAAGTCGACGACGTGTCAACTCCGCAGAACCCGTGTCGTGTCTTGTTTTCCCCATTTCCCTTTCCCCTTCTCCTCATGTTGTTATTGTCTTGTGTAGTTTTGGTGAGTAACTGAGTTTGTTTATTCTGTGATTTAGTGTAGTTTTGGGTTTGATCATGACCGTGTTTTTCACATGGATTGTATGGGTGGTGCTTGGATTTGCTATGAATTGTTGGGAGATTCTCAGTTCTTTGTTATTATTGATGAATGATGATGAAGATTGATGAAGTTAATTTTTGGTTAATGTGGGCTGTGTTGATGTTTTTGTCTGTTTGATTTTCTTCACTCTCTGGGAGGAGGGCCATGGTGGTGATGGGGCAATGCCAGTGTTGGAAGATAAGGGTGGGCAGTGGGTGTATTGGTGGCCGTGGATGGGAGCAGTGGCCGTGGACAGAATAGTGGAGGGTATTTTTTGTTGATCATAATTATGATACCAAAATTGTTGAACTCAGAAGTCTCAGCAAGATAATAAACTTCGCTAATCAAGATTAACAACATTAAAAAAATTAAAAATGCAAATACAGGAGTCAAAGTACAATTCATATACTTTAATTTAGAGGTCTTTGAGGGTCAAATGGCTATTTTATATATATCATCTGAACCGTCAATTCAAAATTGGAGGGATGAGATTTAGGGACCAATTTGGTCCCTAACTCATCCCTCTCCAAATAAGTTTACCGTGAATTATATGATCTGTTTGATGTCTACTTATGGTAGACTGTTGGTGCAAAAGACTGTTCAAAATTCTAAAGGAATGAATAATGTTAAATAACATCTTCCATTTGTTGTTTTCTTCTTGGGAACAAAGATTAAGTATTTTCTGGATATGTCTGCGATGGCATTGTGAGTTGTTTAAGATAATCTTTAACATATTGTCTTATTTGTGATTTCTTCATGTTATACCATTTTCTGATGCTGGGTGGGTGATACCACAAAGCCATAGGTTATTAAGAAAATCTGCAATCTCGTATTATGCCTTGACAACTCTGATGCTTGAAAAGATTGTGGGATAACCCAATGACTCTATGTCCATTAAAACCCCTTTATATAGCAAATAATCCTTAATAGAAACAAATACCACCCCATAGAACGCATTTGCATTGCGCTAAGAACACTACTCATCTACAATAGCAGGAACAATAACCCAAATGTTCATCCTTGCTTTCAAATGATATGGATTTAAAGGAGTAATTAATAGGAGGCCTTGGTGGATTTAATTATCAAGAACATTGGAAGTAATTACTTCCATTAAAATTCATTGCCTTTGAGGTAACGTTTGGTAAGTCTCATGACATCAAATACGGAGATAGTAAAGACAAAAACATGTTCAGAAAAAGAAACCAAAACACAAAACTTAAAATTGCTTTTGTTTCGGGATAATTTTTTTAACTAATTTCTGTACATCCAAAAAGGGGAATACGGGAGACATGAGAACAATTTTAAGTTAATTTTTGTACTTCCAAAATGGAAGGATGCAAGGGGCGCATCTCTGGTGTCCCTATGTCTCCGTATTTGCTGTCTTAGGATGCTTACCAAATGCTACCTAAATGCTTGAATCGTTTCTTTATAATTGATTAGCTAAGAGCTGAGAATTTTTTAATGTCAGCTTTTCACAGTTTGTTCAAATGGGCTTCTTCAGAAGCTTGTCATTATATTTTTCATTTGCAGATTGAAAATCTTGAAATTATGGTGGTGAAATTAAATACCTAGTTACATGTTCAGATGATATTTTTTCAGCTAAGATCCATTCTGTATGGTCTGGATATAATTGAAGTGTTGGTATCGTTGTCATTAACAATTACAAAATTTCATTTGGTTTTAATGTTGTTCTTCTGTATTCTAGTTGCTGGAGACAATCATAAAGAACTGTGGAGACATTGTTCACATGCATGTGGCAGAGAGAGATGTGCTTCATGAGATGACGAAAATAGTAAAGAAGAAGGTATGCATAGTTTCTTGAATGTTTTCATAGTTTACCCATGTTATTTCTGCTTTTATCTTGTAAAATATGTTGATTTTATTTTTCATGCCAATTGTAGCCTGATTTTCATGTCAAAGAGAAGATACTGATTCTTATAGATACCTGGCAAGAAGCTTTTGGAGGGCCGAGGGCAAGATATCCACAATATTATGCTGCATACCAGGAACTGCTGGTATGTATACCTCAATGTACTTCACATAGAAAGTTTATTTACCAAGTATATTCCTGCCATCTTGCTATTGTGAGAATAAAGGAAAACAGTTCATAATAGCAGTATTTAGCATTTTTCCGTTGGACAGAATGGTCTTATTTGATTGCTTACATATGGGTTTTGAGTAGGGATTGCTATGAATATTTAAATGAACCTTGAAATTGGGTTTGTTTGTTTCAGCGTGCCGGGGCAGTATTCCCCCAGAGATCTGAGCAATCTGCACCTGTATTCACACCTCCACAGACACAACCACTGGCATCGTATCCTCAAAATATACGTGATTCTGAAGCTCGGCAGGACGCATCTGAGTCCTCTGTGGAGTCTGAGTTTCCAACACTAACGTACGTTTTTAATTATTTTTCTTGTTATAAAAAGGAGATTGACTCTGTTTTTGTTGATTTGTACTATCCTCCTCATAGTTTCTAATCACTCTCACTCACTCGCTCCCTCCCTCCCTCATAGCATTGTATTTGTCTTCTTTTTTATTAAAAGAATTAATGGTTGCATAATCTTTTTCCTGACAGAGTCAAGCAATGTTAGGTGGTATTTGAGGAAATAATGATAACTAAATAAGATATGCACAATTTAGCTTTAATGAATGACTCCATGTTTGAACAGAGTTTCCATTTTCGTTTTATTCTGCATATTCTATTAATGCTTCCTCCCATTTGTCACTTACAATTTTACGTTAAAAAATTGCTGATATTGATACATTGATAAGCCTCTTTCTAACTGTTAATGCATCTATTTTTTAACATATAACAAATTAAACTCTGAATTTTCATGTATTGAAACTAACTTCACTTCTTTTTATTGCAACGTCCACTGGTATTAATACTATTATGATTATAAAAGTTATGCTGCTGTACAGATTTCCATGTGCAGTTATGGATTTTTTTTGTTTTAATTGATCTTTCTTTGCCAGTTTGACCGAAATTCAGAATGCACGAGGTATTATGGATGTTCTTGCAGAAATGCTAAATGCATTAGACCCTGGTAACAAAGATGTAAGTTCCTCAATTCAAACATTCAAATTGTATATTAATACAAACAGTTTCTAGTGTAATGATTGCACAGCTCATGGTTTTTCAGCTGCTATTCTTATTTGATTGAATATTTTCCAAACCCTAGACTCCTGATGATATTTACCAAATTCCACTATGTGCCTGAAATTTGTGTTTCTTTAGTTGTCCTTAAATGATTCACCAAGTTAATGCGATACTCGATTGAAGATGCTTTTATGGCTTTTAGCTGCTGATTTTACATGTTTGGCAGTTATTCACAGGATGTTGAAAATTGTTTACGGGGAAAAGATATAGGTCTTTATTACCACTGATTATAAAGGTGTAAAGCGTTAGAAAATTTTGGGAGTAGGAATCAAAATTATTGAGTTAAAAGTTTGGGGATGAAACCTAAAACTGAGTATAAGCTAGAGAGATGAAAATGGAACTTGGTCACATTTGGTGCGTCGTATGATTAATGGCTTGTTTGCTATTGACGCATACTATCAGCTTGAAAATGTTAATTTTTGTACTATCAGCTTGAAAAAGTTAATTTTTGTATTATCACTTGTAAGAAAATACTGCTACACATTATGTACTTTTAATTGGTACATATAGGGGGGGGGGCACAATTTGGTTTTTAAGAAAAACCAAACCAAAACCAATTGGACTGGTTTTTTGAATTTGAAAACCGAACTGAATTGGTACATAAGAAGATAAATCAGTTCTAAACCAGTTTAAGAATAGGTGCAGAACCTGTTAGCAGTTAGAAAACCCAGCCATTTATTTTTTAATTTCCTTTTGGTTTTTCGTCATCACCAAAACGAGGTTGGTTGCTTGTGCAATAACAGTGAAAGAGCCCTTTCATGCTTTAGCACGATGCACCGCCTGCCACGGCTCCTCGATGCACTGCCCGCCACCGCTCCTAGATGTGCCATCGCCATCTGCCGCAGCTCTTGATGTGCCGCCCGCCACTGGATCTGATGCTGCCACTACTGCTGGATGTGACGCCGCCACTGCTTCCGGATCTGACGCTGCCACTGCTCCTCCCACTGTGGCCTTTGTAGCGTAGCTGGACATGAACCAAAGTGGCCGCTCATGCCGCCACAGAGAGGGAGCTAGTTGATGGTTTTGGCCACAATGCTCGCCACCGCTGTTGTAGAACTCCGCACTGCTCCCCCTTTGTTTGTCATTGCCACTAACATGGACACCCACACTGTCGCTTGATTGACCTGCTATCAGCATATCACACAAACCACCTGTGAGCACTCTAGATCTGAGAGTTCCTATGTCACTGCAAGTTCAACTCTGGATCTGGTTGGTTTCACGCTTTACAGCTCCTTTTAGTGAATCACTTGAAAGAAAGCACCGAAACTTTAAAATTCGGACAAACCGGTTAACCAGCTGGGACTTACAATTGGTTCTGGTTATTAACTTACACCAAAAAATCAGTTCAGCATACTATTTGTTTTTTGAAAAACCCGTTTGTGTGATATGGTTCGCTTTGGCTCAAGATTTTGTTCAGGTTCATGATTTTTTTGCCCACCCTTAGGTAGATGCAAATGCAATGCAATTTGTTTGGTGTTTCCTTGTGATTTCTTTTACTCAAGCATAATGGGTGTTTCTCATGCAAAGAACAAATATGAATAATGAAGTTGCTATACTAAATCAAGTGTTCATGGCTGCCGAACAACCATGTGATGAATTCTTTTGAATTTTTGGTTTTATAGTTGATTAGATTAAAGGAAAGACTATTGATTATCACATTGTCAATAACAAACTCCTACTTGACATCATGTATAACCTTTGTTTCTATTTTCAGGGTCCTAGACAGGAGGTCATTGTTGATTTGGTGGAACAGTGTCGAGCGTACAAGCAGAGAGTGGTACACCTTGTTAACTCAACTTCGTAAGGCCTGATGTCCCTTTCTGTGAAATTATGATATGACACCCATACATCGTATTGTTTAAAGTTTAAATCTTTGATTATGTTGATTGCATTCTTGATAAAGTTTATTCTTGTCTAAAGAATTTAAGTCATTATTGTGGTGGCTTTCGTCTGTTTTTCCAGGGATGAATCACTGCTTTGCCAAGGACTAGCTCTGAATGATGATCTGCAGCGTGTACTGGCCAAGCATGAATCTTTCTTGTCAGGAACTTCTACTCAAAATCCAAATCACCCAGAGAATTCGAAGCCTGCACCTTCTGGAGCACTTGTAGATATTGATGCTCCTTTGGTTGATACTGGAGATACTAGCAAACAAACTGATGGAAGGTAATACTGTCTATTATTTCTCTCTATTGCTTTGCTCATGATAAATTAATTGCATTCGTAAACAAGTTACTATCAGTTTTACCCTATAATAATCCAAGTAATTCATTACTGTGCTATTTTCTTGGCGTTGAAAATTGTACAGCTCAAAATAACTTCTGAGTAATATGTGCCCTGGCAACTTGTTTCTGTTATCTCTACTGGAATGATGCGTTTTGTGTTGGGAATAGCATATCAGATATGGTTATAAATTGAAATTGAGTTCCAGTTATTGGATTTCATTAGCGTTTGAGGCTCTGTGAAGTTGTGATATTCTTTTATTATGAATAGTGTAGTTTATCTCATCATAAATATTTACCAAGTTTGGATGTTTAAGAGATCTAGGCTGTTACACTTGGGACATGTTATGTTAGACCATCAAAACTGGTTTAGTTCACCCAACAGTAATAAGTTTATTGTATCTTGCCATTAGCTAGGGCAAAGGCTTTAGTTTGGACGCAGACGTATGTAGTTTTTTTTCTTTTTTCTTTCTGTATAAACATGTAGAAATATATTTATGTATGAAAGACTTTCAAGTTGACCTTGCCTTTCTGTTGCCTTCTGGCTATATGGATCTTCATAATTCTTATATATTCGTATCATACGATATTTTACTAGTAGGTCCCCTTCTAGTGCTGAAGCAGGCTCCCAAACATTGAATCAGTTGTTGCTTCCTGCACCCTCCGCATCTAATGGTTCAACTGTGTCTGCAAAGGTTGATTCCAAAGTGGACCTGCTCAGTGGTGATGACTATAATTCCCCAAAAGCAGATACTTCACTTGCTCTTGTTCCTCTTGGAGAACAACAGCCTGCTAGTCCTGTGAATCAGCAGAGTGCTCTTGTTCCTTTTGATATGTTTTCTAACGAAAACAATGCACCTACATCTGTCAATGCTCAGCTAACGCAGCCAACTAATGCAGCTGGCCAAACCAGTCCATTTACTCCCCAATTCCAACAGCAGACTTTCATGTCTCAAGGTGGAATTTACCCTAATGGAAATGTTCCAAATGCAGAGTTGCCTCAGTATGAACAATCACTCTCTACACAGAATACTGGTCCTACCTGGAATGGTCAGGTTGCACAGCAGCAACAGTCACCTTCGCCTGTTTATGGTGCATTTAATGTTTCTGTATTGGATTTAAACATTATCAAGTTTGGCAGAAATTTTTCATATTTGCATTCTCTTCAATTTTGAAAATGGTTTAAGTTGGTTTGTGGCAAATTTGCAAGTCTACAATATTTTTCTCCGAGTGACTGGCAATGACATGCCAGGTTTGTGCCTGGATGGAATGCGGAGAATGTAAATTTACTGGATTTCTGCACTCATTCCAGACTAGATTGCATCACTCTCATATTTGTTGTGGGTGTTTGATAGGTACGCAAAGCAGTGGATCATTGCCACCACCTCCCTGGGAAGCTCAACCGGCACATAATGGCAATCCAGTTGCGGGCTCTCCATATCCACGAGCACCACAAGCTCAAATGATGATGACAAATGTACAAAGTGCGTCAGATTCTCAGGGTCCTCCAGCAATGGGTAACGGCCAGGTTGGTATGTATATGCAGCCGAACGCACACAGTCACATGTCAGCAATCAATTACAGTAGTGGTCCGAGCAATCAATTTGGCTTGCATCCTCAGCATATTCAAGGTGTTGGAGGGCCCTACCTGGGCATGGCTTCACATCAAATGCAACCTGGTCCTGTGGCTTCCATGTATCCTCAACAAATGTACGGGAATCAATTTATAGGATATGGCTATGGTCAGCAGCAAGGAGTTCCATATATTGACCAGCAAATGTATGGTCTAACTGTTAGAGATGATAGTGGTTTGAGAAACCCTTACCAGGTTTCAACTGCATCACATGTTCCATCTGGGAAGCCTTCCAAGCCAGAGGATAAGTTATTTGGGGACCTCGTTGACATGGCAAAAGTGAAGCCGAAACCCACTCCAGGCCGCGCTGGTAGCATGTAAAACCATAACTGGGATTGCATCTTTCACTTCACCCGTTTGCTCATTCGTGTCCCTATCTATATATGTTTTTGTCGCATGTTTGCTTGTGACGGGGAATTAGCATTTGATTATGTACATTCGCTCTAGGAAAAATGTTTAAAAATGAAAAAAAAAAAAAAATGGCTGGACCATCTTTCGGGTTGGACTGAAGTTTGTGGCATTTTCAACTTTGAATTTCCCTTACTCTTTTGGGATTTTGGTTGTAAGGTGCACAAGTTTAACGCCGCTAAAGTCTAGAGAACGGATGTCTTGTCTTCGAAAGCGTTTAAAATGCTCCTTTCATTTATTGGAACATTGAATGTACCAATGTTATTAGTCATTTTTATAAAGAGAAACAGATGATCCAACGGTAAAGAAGTTATAAGAAAACTTTTGTAGCCTCTTTGGATGTCAAAATTGGAATTGTAATCTAGAATACTAAATTCAATTCTAATTTTGAAAGATATAAACAAAGTTTTATATTCTGTTTTGAGTATGCTAAAGAGTTTGATCTTAAAATGTAATTCTAATCTAAATTTTTTAAAATTTTAATTTGTGATTTAAAAGATTATTTTTGTATTATAATATTATTTTTATTATTAGTTTTAAAAATGATCCATAAGATTAACAAAATCATGAGTAAGATTGTACTATCTTATGGCATTGAAGCATTAGTCCGTTCTAATTTCTATAGGCATGTCTAAGTTGGTGGCATGGTTGTGGATCGTCGAGCAAGATCATATGATCGTGGGATCGACGCGTTTTGACAATATGGTGAGGCAAGGTTTCTAGCATTTTTGGGTAGCCTGATGGAGCTTCTTGAGATAGCCTAACTAGCTTCATTTTGCCCCAAATTATAGAAAGGCAAAATTAGAAACCCTAACTGTTTGGTTCTCTCTGTCTTTGCTCTTCTCTGCCCTCTTCTAGCATTCTCTCTTTGTTCTCTGGTGTGGTGGTGAGTTGGGTTAGGTGGTGACCGGCGATGTCTTGAGGAACTCCGATGAGGTGGCGAGTGATGACAACAACTCCTTTCCTCTTTCGTGTTGAACACGAGAGATAGTGAGATTAGATATGTAAGTATTTGTTACGATCTTGTCGTTTATTCGTAGCTCTTGGTTATGACCAGGCTCTTAGTAATTCTGCTGCCTTAGTTAGACCAGGCTTAGCCGGAGTTTGTTCCACAGTAATTTTATCAGTGCTTTGGTTAAGACCAGGCTTAGCGCGAATTTGTTCCGCGGTGATTTTGTTTATGCCTTGGCGTTGGCCAAGCTTAGCGTGAATTCGATCCGTGGTAATTTTATTTATGCCTTGGTTAAGACCAGGCTTAACGCGAATTCGTTCCACAGTGATTTTATTTATGTCTTGGCGTTGGCCAGGCTTAGCGCCCTTTCGTTGAGGGACGACAATTTGTATGCTCCGTGGTTGAGTTTTTCCTTTATGATGTATGGGCCTTCCCAGTTTGGGTGGAGCTTTCCCTGTCTAGCTGTTCTGGTGTCGATATCTGCTCATCTCATTACCGTGTCGCCGGGATTGATGTTCCGCGGAATTACTTTCGCGTTGTATCTTTTCGCAACTCTTGTTTTGATTGCTTCTGCTTGTATGTGGGCTTCGTCTCTGCATTCTTCAATGAGGTCGATTTCTTCCGCCCTGAGTTGGTCGTTTGTTTCTGTGGAGGTCATTCAGATCCATGGGCTTCCTTCGCCGATTTCCACTGGGATTATTGCTTCGGTGCCGTATGCTAGGCAGAATGGAGAGTGGGAAGTGGTTGAGTGAGGAGTCGTACGGTAGGCCAATAACACGCTTCCCAACTCATCCGCCCACAGTGCTTTCGCATCATCTAGCCTCTTCTTCAGTCCTCTTAGAATGACCTTGTTGGCGGCTTCAGCCTGCCCGTTTGTCTGTGGGTGTTTCATGGAGGAAAATCGCTGTTTTATTTTAAAACCTTGTAGGAACGTTGTGAATTTAGACTTGCCAGTGTGGAGGAGGTGGGACAATGATGGTGAAATTGGTGGTGATGAAAGAGCAGGGGTACAAAGGGGGCGAGGGTGAGGACAAGCCGAACAACGTCGATTGTGATGGCTCCATCGTCGACAATAACAACAATGAAGGGACGGTCTATCACAAGATTGAAGATAGATGGCGTAAGGGTTGAAGATCCAAGGAGGATTAAGAAGGGTGTCAAGGGATTCTTCAAAAAGCTGTATACTCAAGAGAAGCTCTCCGTGATGACCTTCAGAAGAGGGCTTGTGAATTCTATTTCAAAGGAACAGGCGGATGGGTTAGAAGAGCTTCCAACAAAGGAAGAGAGTGGTCCCGTGATCCAACGAAAGCTACAGTGTTAGATGGATGGATTCAACCTGAATATTGTGCGCAAGCTCTAGAAAGAAATTGGGGGAGATTTTAGTGCAACAGTCTTGGACTTCTTTAATAGTGGGGTTTTTCCATAAGGGGAAAATCTATCTGGGGTTGTTTTAGGCCATAAGGTAGAAGGTTCGTTAGAGTTGAAGGATTTCAGGCCCATTAGCATGGTGGGAAACTTACATAAAGTCATCGCGAAGTCTTGTCTATGAGAATGAGGAAGGTTCTACTAGGTTTGGAGGGGGAGACTCAAATAGCGTTTGTGAAGGAGAAACAGATTGTAAATGCAGCCTTGATAGCTTGCGAGACGATACATTGGCTAAAGAAAAGGAAAATACCAATAACCTTGATTAAAATTGATTTTCAGAAGGCATACGATTAAATTAGATGGAGTTTTGTGGATCATGTTCTAAATCAGATGGGTTTAGTTTAAAATGGAGATCCTGGATGAGGACTTGCATTACCACAACCACGATGACAATCCTCGTGAACGGTGTTCCAACAAAACTATTTACGAAGCAACGAGGCCTTAGACAAGGAGTCCCAATATCCTTACTACTTTTTGTTCTTGTGGCTGAGGTTCTAAATAGGTTGGTGGATAAAGCGATGGAGTGTGGGAGGATAGAATCTCTACATGTGGGAAGGGAGGCAATTCCATTGTCA
>QANU01054614.1:119177-131595 GCA_003254905.1 Nissolia schottii
GGGTAGTGGGTAGTGGGTAGTGGGTTGTGGGTAAGAAAAAACATTGTTATTTAGAAAAAAAAAGAAAAAAAAAGAGGGCGGGTCACCCGCCGACCCGCCAAAACTTACCCGACCCGTGCGGGTGGCGGGTCTGGCGGGTACCCTTAAAAAAAATTACATTTTTACCCGACCCGACCCGCCCGCTTGAGAGCGGGTCGGGTCTGTGACACGGGCGGGTCCTACCCGACCCGACCCGTGTGCACCCCTAATCTGCAACATCATATTCATCAATGAGGAACTGACACAAGGTATAATGAGGGAGGAAGAATGAGAATGACTGTAAAGCCTTCAGGAACTAAAGGCTCTTCTACAAACCATGCTATTAGGTTAAGAAAATATGGTAAGTAGAAGCCAAGACCTTCATTTAGCCAAATACATACATAAATTAGTAATAAGATATTACAAGCAAAATATAGATATTTGGCAGCTAATAGAGATGTAATAGGAAACTAAATGATTGCTTAGAGCAATATATAGTTTACAGCCCAATTATTTTGCCCTGAAACTTTCTATCCTTAACATTATTCTCCCTTCAGTGATTTTTTCTTGTAGATGCTTCGTGTGTTTGGCAAGAAAACTTAAGACACGAGTATCGAACTTATCCAATTAGAAGCATTTTCCAATTAGAAGCATCATGAATGAAAGGGGACAACTTTTTTTTCCATAACAAATGAGGACTGGTCACTATAGTAGCAGAAAACAAAACAAAAAATTCCATTTAGAAGAATGGCACTATATATATAATATATACTTAACATGCAGAGCAAACTCTTGCAAGTGGGGATTTTTAGCTATTGACAAATTATCTATCTACAACCCTTCAACAAATATGAAGAAGAGCTCGAGAAGCTCACAGGTGAAGATTTGCTGTTGTCACCCTTGCTTGGTGTTCCACATTCACTAAAGTCAAGTATGCGTCTCTCTATCTGTAAACCAAAATATTCAATTCAGCTATATGCCATAGGCAAAGCTAGAAAATGCATGAATTCACAAGGGTAAAAAAGAGGAAATAATATTTACTTTGAACACACACAAACACATATTTGATTCAAACGTCTTCATTGCAATTCAGGGCAAACTGTATAAGAATATACTCCACCTCATAAATTGAATTGATTGGGATTCCCATTTAACATGATTAATCAAGAAAATATTGTGGATTAGAGTAAATGATCTCAAGGTTGACAGCGTCCCTCAAGTTCGCCCCCAAGCTATGGAATGTATAAAATTGGTTCCCCAGGTTGCCAAAAGTCGATCAACACTAAAGGATTAATTTGATTGAATTTTGATAACCTTAGAGACGAATTTGATACTTTCCATAACTTGAAGGCGAACTTGACGGACGGTGCCAATCTTGGGGACGGATTTTACTCGTGTGGCTTACTTTTGCAAACAGGTTTTGTCATGTAACATGATAGATCCAAAAATATTGCAAGGAAAATTTAGGAAAGAAGCATTGGCGGAGGAAAGGGGGGGAGGAAAAATGTTGGCAGGAGTGTTAGGAAAATCCTGCTTTACCAAAGCACTTGAAGACACCTGAGAATGCATCCCAGGCTGTTTGTGCAGATCATTATTTTCCTGGTCGACATCCTTGTCATTTCTAGATGCATCTTCAGGCTTAGGACTTTCATTTCCCAAAATCTCCTGAGCATTAGCATATGCAGAAGCAGTTTGTTCGCTGATCTGTTTCATCAAACCGAGGGCATCATAGCTTCTATCACCCGGGCTCATAAAATACCCAAAATCCTGTAAACATGTTGCCTGTTTTTAGTAAGGAGGAAAACTAAAATCTACTTCAAGACCAACAAAAAAGTTATCAAACACAACCTACAGTACCTGAAATGTAATTCCAGTATCAATCCTGGGGCTGAACAGAAAAGTGTTGATGAACCAGGGAGATTTCCATGCAGAGGGTGATTCAATGCTTCTCTTGAAAGGTGTTCCGCCAAATCTACCATCGAACAAGCAGGCCAGTCAGAAATGGTCAGAAGCTGAAATTCTCATCAATTTCATAATTGTTGCAAATAAAAATAAGAAGCTGAATTTTCAGGTTCCGCATAAGAAGCACTTTCCATTGACGCATCATAATCCAACAAGCAGTACAATTATCTAAGGTTGCGTCTTAAATAATTCTACAAGTGCAAACAATTAAAGGAATAATGAAAAAAGGATAAAGATAGCAGCAATCCGATGATAACCAAAATAAGTTATTAAAGAATATTACATGCTACTTGTTTCAAAACCACTAATGTTTCCAGTTTGTTCCCTTGAATTCTCCCCTGCAGCCGGTGAAAAGACAGATGGTACACAAGTGACAGCAACTGTTAGCTTTTCGTGCTCCTTTGCACGACGGACACAAGGAGACTTAGCACTTGAGCTTGGATTTTCAGAAGACAATTTCATAGGTATGCTCTCATTTGGAACTGCTTCTAACCACCTATTGCTCAAGCTTTTGGGAGTTCTAGCACTTGAACTCAGAACTGTGTCTGATTTGAGCCCAACTTGATCAGGAGAAGATTGTAATAGGTCATTCAAATCATGTTCAACCAAAAGTCTGGAAGGCTGTCGCATCTGTTGCATCTGATAAACAGAACAGAAGAGAGAAGTAACTTGTAATCAGAAGAGAGAGAAGTAAATATACCCAAGTTCAGATATAAACTCATTACAACAACAGTTCAATAACATACTACTTACAATCTCAGCAGCATCAACAACAATCTTCTTCATCTCACAATCAACAGGATGCTTAATCTTATCCTGAGAATTATTTTCAACAATACCATTTGCTGAATTTCTTTTGTCCAATATTGCATATTTAATTTTCTCCTTTACTCGTTCCACTTTAAAAGCTTGTGCACAGTTTTCTTTATCATCATCATCAACAGACACACCAAAGTTCCGTTTTTGCAATGAAGATGGAGAAAGCATATCTGCTTCTCGATTCTCATTGTCATCAAACATTAAGGCTGAACTGGAAAAACTTTCGGTCAAGGTAGATGCCATGCCAGTCTCAAGTTTCTTGACATTTCTTTTATCTGATAGTGGTGATAAATCTCGGTGTCGTTTCTTTAATATGGACGGTGTACTAATAAAAGTTTTCGCTGCACTTTTCAACAAGGCATCTGGACTGTCATCACGAGAAGGTGAGCCCCACAACCGGGAAGGAGTTAGACAGGTCCTAGAGGACATCATAAACTGGCGGATACCAAGGGGACTAAATTCTTGCTGCATACTCCCAGATTGCAGATCACAGCTGAGAAGTGGAATGTCCAAGCTTGGAAAACGAGGAGGTTCATAACACAGATTTCCTGTATCCTCCTTTTCTGAATAGACATTTGACTTTCCAACTGTTGGATGACAAGTAAGCTCAGAATTCGATCCACAGCCAAAACTATTTACAGGCACAATTTTTGAAGTATTGTTCAGAGTATCTGGTGGCTCCTGCATTACTGCAGTATCTATACCATCAACAAAAGAAGAACTGGATACACCATTATCATTAATGAAGTTATCAGGTGCTCTGGAGACAAACAGCTGATTCTCTTGCCCAGTTAACTGACACTCTTTGGCAGTAGACACCTGTCTATCCTCACTAGCAGAAAGTAATGGTGGGACTGGTTGAGATGATGAAGTTCCTTTAAAATTGTGAGAACATCGAGGACAAGTAAGCTGTGAAGTTGAGGTTTCACCAGTTTTAGGTATCTGGCTATCAAATGATTGACATACAGATGAAGTGCATCCAGAGAAATCAACCATATCTACACCTGTAGTATAATCTCCAGAGGAAAAACATCCATTGTTTAATGCCCCTAAAAATAGAACTCTGCAGCATTCATCATCTGATATCAACATGTGATCTGGTTTAACAGAATCCATAAGTGCAGTTCCCATGGAAGATGCAACACCTAGCCCCACTGAAGCCTGAAACGGAACATTTACCATATCATGGATTTCACTAAGATCTGCACAATTAAACTGGCGTTCCCCACTTATGGAATTTTCAGTTTCATGTGAGCATTTCTGCTCAGTAAATTGAGAGGAGCAAGCATCTTGGCAAGCAATGTCTGGGATGCATACATTCACATCATCAAGAGATATGTAATATGGCTCTGAACAGGATGCAAGACTCAGACTGTGGTCCTTTCCTAGACTAGATTCCTCATTTGGCCTATATTCCTCACTATTTTGTAGGTCAACATTACTCATCTCCCTAGCAGATGAGAAGTGACCATGATTAGCTGATTCTTGGTTGCACCAAACATCATCTCCTCCTTTACTCTTTGGACAATTATCTTCTCCACCACACAGCATCCTTGAAGAGGTTAAAACCATTGGTTGATTTGGATTTACAACATGTGGCACTGATTGAAACTGAGTCATCAAGCCTGATACCAGGTAAGAATCGACTTTCTTTTTGACAGAACTGTGCCAATGGTTTTTAATAGCATTGTCTGACCTGTTTCAACAGAAGCACAAGTACATCACAGCTCTAGAAGCTTCTTGAAAAAAATAAAAAATGAAAAAAGAAAAAAGATTGAGAATAAACAAATACTGGTCATGGAAAAACCAGGCACATTCTGATTACAGGATTTAGGTCCCTTACAGTTACTGAAGCAATCCTGTAGGAGACGAACAGATTGACTTGTAAAGTTTTAGTAATTTATTTTCTTTCTTTCTCATACCAGAGCCTGCAATACTTTGGGTATCCAAATCCTTCACGCAATCAGTCTCAACCTACTCAATGGAAAAAAAATATTTTTATAGACATTTACCTCCCAGGCAAGAACTTCGTTAATTCGGCCCATCTGTTTCCATAAATCTGATGAGCACGGATTAGAGATAACTCCTCTTCCTGTGTCCATGCTTCCTTGTTTATAGCAGGATTAAGATGATTATGCCACCTAATAAGTTTAACGACGAATAGTATTAATGAAATTGAACATCATCCCACCAAACATACTTCAAGAAGACCCTCCAATATAACTTATGGATAAACCTAGGCTATAACAATAAAATAAATTGGATTAACATGTAGAATGATACTACGCATTATGAACAGAAGGGCACTCCAATGATACAAGAAGAACAAGCAGAATGCAACAACCATACCTTTCTCGACATTGCTTTCCAATACGCCCAGGTAAATATTGTGAAATAGTAGACCACTTTTTAGGCCCATATTTGTTCACCAATTCAACAATTGCTTCATCTTCCTGTTTGCATTTGGATTACGTTCATATTTTATATTTAACTAGAAAGTTGATATAATACAAGGTCATATAAGAGCAACATCAGTGTACAAATAAGATCAACACAAACAAGAAATGAAAAGTTGAGGTCACCTCTTTAGACCATGGACCTTTGACAAGTTCAGGATTTAAGACTTTCTGCCACCTATGTAGGCATTGTACATCAGTTCGATCCTTGAAACACTCCGCTACAAACACATATATGACAATTAGAAAAGTGTTAAAAAAAAAATTACTGCAAAAGGAAGTTAAATACATTAAAGATTGTTAATGAGTAATGAATAGTTAGGAAGTTTTAGCTGACTTAGTTCTCATTCATTACAAAGTTAGTTCATTAACTGATTGGTAGTTAGGTAGTTAACTTAACCATATTTAGAAAGTTGCTAACTTTAGTTCTAACAGAATTACTCTGATTCTATTTACAGCAACCTCTTGTATATAAGCTGTAATTTGCTTCACTTATTCAATCAATGAGCATAATTCAGTTTCTCCTATAAGGTATCAGTTGAACAATTTCTCTTCCGCATTTTCCTGCTCATTCTTCTCTTGATCTTCTTCGTTCTTCCTTGAATTTTTGCATTTGATTCAGCTCGTTTCCACTCGTGTTCAATCACCATGGATGATTTCAATCCATTGTTTCTTCATCATTCAGATGGACCTATAATGGTTCTGGTGCCGCAGCCTTTGGTTGGTGACAACTGACTACTATGGTTCTTGGAGTCATGCGATGCTAGGGGCGCTCTCTGTGAAGAATAAGATCGGTTTCGTGGATGGTTCTCTGCCATCTCCAGATGCTAGCTCCGATCCACAGCTCTACAATGCTTGGCTTCGCAACAATAACGTGGTAATCTCTTGGATCTACAATTTTGTTTCTACAAAAAATTTTTCCAGCATTATGCACTATTCTACTGCTCGAGGTTTGGAACGATCTCAAAGATCGTTACCAGCCAAAGAATGGACCAAGAATTTATCAACTTCATAAGGAATTGGTTGGTTTATCTCGGGGTTCATTATCTGTCAGTCAATATTATACTAAGTGGAAATCCTTTTGCGAAGAATTGAATTCCTATGAGCCTGTTTGTGATTGTGTTTGTGGTGGAGTTCGTCCTCTCTTAGCTCATTCTCAGGCTAAGTAAGTGGAAAGAAAATATCAGAGAATGTGTGTGTAAACTGAATGTATTTTTCACCGCATACCATAGTACAAAATGATTTACAATATATAAGCATTCTGCAGTTATTGCTAAATACTAAATTGCCTAAAATACAATATTCACAACTAATCATATCCCTAATTATATCTGAAAATATAAAAATAAATATGTACATGATCTGAACATATCTCAACATAATCTAAACATATCTCAACACTCCCCCTCAAGTTGGTGAATGGATATCTATCATTCCCAACTTGCATGTAAGTTCCTAAGGCCTTTCTGTGGGAATTCAACACATCTGCTAGTTGAAGCCCAGAAGGAACATGCACTGTGGCTAGTAATCCACTGTCCAAGTTTTTCTTGATGAAGTGTAGGTCAATCTCAATGTGCTTAGTTCTGTCATATTGGACTAGATCATGTGCAATGCTGATTGCTGATTTATTTTCACAAAAAATCTTCATTGGAGTTTCACATTTTATTCTCAAATCATCTAATACGATTTTCATCCATAACAACTCGCACACTCCTTGTGCCATAGCCCAAAACTCTGCCTCAGCATTCGACAGAGCAACTACATTATGCTTCTTGCTCCTCCAAGTCACCAAATTTCCTCCCAAAAACATGCAATAACCTGAAGTTGATCTTCTGTCAACTAGGGAACCCACGTAGTCAGCATCAATGTATACTTCCATAGACAAACTTTCACCCTTTTTAAACAATTTTCTTCCAAGTGTAGCCTTAAGGTATTGTAAAATTCTATCCACTGCTTGCATGTGCTCACTCTTAGGTCATGCATGAATTGGCTAACAACACTAACAACACATGCAAAATCTGGCCTAGTATGTGGTAGGTATATCAATCTCTCGACCAACCTCTGATATAATGCTTTATCAACCATAGGACTCTCATCATTGTTTCCTATCTGGTGATTTGGTCAATGGGAACGCCTATAGCCTTGGAGCCGAGTTTTCCAGTTTCTTTGAGAAAATCTAGGATATATTACCTTTGTGAAATGAAGATACCTTGTCCGGAGTAAGCAACCTCAATCTCAAGGAAGTACTTTAGTTTCCCAAGATCATTAATTTCAAATTCAGTTGCTAATCTTGTTTCTAGACGCTTCTTTTCAATTAAATCATCACCCGAAATAATGATGTCATCCACATACACAAGAAGAATAGTAAGTTTTCCTCCATGTGTATGCTTAAAGAAGAGAGTATGGTCTCCTTGACTCTATCTGCATCCAAGTGACACCATTGTTGTTGTAAACCTTCCGAACCACGCACGAGGGGATCGTTTCAAGCCATACAAAGCCTTTTTAAGCATGCACGCCTTGTTTCTTTCCATTGGTAACATCATACCCAAGAGGAATCTCCATGTAAACATCCTCTTCCGATTTCCCATGTAAGAATGCATTCTTAACATCGAACTGATGTAACTCCTATCCAAAATGAGATGCAAGAGAGAGCAAGATTTTGACTGTGTTCATCTTTGCTAGCGGGGCGAAAGTCTTTTCATAATCAATTTCATATGTTTGTGCGTGCCCCTTTGCGACTAACCTTGCTTTATATCAATCAAGAGCACCATTAGACTGATATTTCAAGGTGTATATCCACCTGGACCCCACTGGTCTTTTATCTTTGGTCTATCAACGATCTCCCATGTTCCATTCTTCTCTAACGCCCTCATTTCCTCATTCATGCTTTGAACCCAATTCTTATCTTTTAATGCTTCTTGTATTGAAGTTGGGATTTGTATGGAATCAATTGTTGCAATAAAACTCCGGTGCGTGCTGCAAGGAAAGGTGCTTAGAAGAGACAAATTGAGAAATAGGATACTTGGCACAAGTCCTTTTTTCTTTTCTCGATGCAATTAGTAAGTCATCTGGGTTAGGCTCACAAATATCTAAAGAAACATTATTTGGAATAGAACTAGCACCTTCAGTATTTACAGTAGGCTCGGGCTCTTAAATTTGTTGTTGGACCAAGTCAGGTTTCTTTTTGATACACAAAAGTAGGTTTTCTTTTGACTTCTTCAAATGGTTCAACAGAAGATACTATCTCTTGAGTGGAATCAGATGCAAAACCAAGGGCTTCCAAAGGAATTAGTCTTGGTGACGGGAGAGCAATAAAGGACGTGGGAGACGGCAACTCAGCTTCCAAGGGACTCTCCCCCTGAAGTCGAGGACTAAAGAGAAAGACCCAATTTCATTAAAGGTGACATCCATGGAGACCAAAAAGGTGGCTGGAAATAGCTCTTGGAAGCTTGGCGACTATCAAAAACGAAACGGCAAGAAAAGATAACTGCTCACGCGCCTTCACGCGCTTCAGCCGCGACGACGTGTTAATTCAGGCGGAGGGAATAGATACGGCGCGTGGAGGGACATCAATTGGAGATGGGGTTTGGTGAGTTGGCCATTCTGAGGGTGGCGAGACTGGTGGTGGAGTCGATTGATCAAAAAAGTTGCTGAAAAGTTGGCCGGCGACGATAATGGTATCGAGTTGAGAAATAACATGAAAGAAGGAAAGAAAATAGGGAAAATCATGGCAAAGCCAAAAACAGGGCATTAAATACGTCCAACAATGAAGTTCGGAAGATCACGAAAGGTAACAACGATTAAGGCTGTAAAAAATTTCCAGCAATGAAGGCTAGAAGTAGCGGAAGGCGATCAGGCTCCGGATCTAGAGCTCTGATACGAAGTGGAAAGAAAATATCAGAGAATATTTGTGTAAACTGAATGTATTTTTTGCTGCATATCAAAGTACAAAATGATGTACAATATATAGGCATTCTACAGTTATTGCTAAATACTAAATGGCCTAAAATACAATATTCACATCTAATCATATCCCTAATTATATATGAAAATATAAAAATAAATATGTACATGATCTAGACATATCTCAACATAATCTAAACAAAGTATGTGATGAGTTTTCTTATGGGGCTCAATGATTCCTTCTCTTCAATCCGAGGCCAATTACTTCTTATGGATCCACTTCCCTCAATCACCAAGGTTTTCTCCTTAGTTGTTCAGGAAGAAAAGCAGAAAGAGGATTTGTGCAAATTCTACTTTAGATAGCCTTCAATCAGCCTTTGCTGTTAAGGCTGCTTCTCATCCTCTAGAAGCATCTAAGGATATCGCACAATGCAGCAACTGTGGTGGCCGTGGCCACACTGTGGATTGCTGTTTTAAGATCATTGGTTATCCACCAAACTATAAGAAAAAGAACAAGAAATCCAATGCTACAAATGCTTCTTCACATCAAGTGGCTGCAGCTGTCTCAACTTCTAGGGGAAATGATCTGCCTCTGACTTTGTATGCCAACAATCCATTGACCGCTGCTCAATGTCATCAGCTACTGTCATTGTTGTCTGCCCAGCTATCTCTTGGTGCAAAGTCTGGTGGTGAATCCTTAGCTCCCACTAATGCAGGTCATATCCTCCCAACTTTTGACATTCCTTCCACATCAAAGTGGATTCTTGATTCAGGAGCTACCTCACATATTTGTTGTTCTTTCTCTGTTTACCACTTCTCTCTCTGTTTACCACATATTCCCCTTTACATAATTACTTTGTTACTTTTACCTTCTATGCAAAAAACCTCAATTTCTGGTATAGGATGTGTTGCAATTTCTGATTCATTAGTCCTTGCTGATGTCTCACTTATATCTAATTTCCATTTTACTCTCATTTCCCTGAGTTCTCTGCTGTCCACTGGCTTATACCAAGTCATGTTTTCTGCCAAATCTTTCATTATACAGGAGATCAAGTCCAAGAAGTGGATTGGGAAGGATGATTTTCTTGAAGGAGTCTATGTTTTTCAACCAACTCCCCAGTCCTCAGTTTCTGCTGTTACTTCTTTTACTTGTCCTGTACTTTCCAATACATGTAATGATACCTGCTGTAATTTGGCATTATACACTTGGACACTTGTCCTCCAAAGCTTTTGGTATTCTTTGTAATGCACATGACATTCCAATTTCAGTAAAAACTGATTTCAACTCTCCTTTGGCAAAGCAACATAGATTACCTTTTCCTGTCTCTACTTCTAATTCTCTGTCTCCCTTTAATTTGTTGAATTGTGATACTAGGGAACCATTTAAGTTTCCCACATACAATGGACACAAATAGTTGATGACCATTCCCAGTTTACATGGATTATGGATTTTCCTTAGGAGACAAAAGTCAGAGGCATCACATTTGTTGAAGAATTTCATTAGCTATGTTCAGACTCAGTTTCATAAACCTGTAAAATGCATTCGCTCAGACAGTCCTCCTGAACTTGCAATTTTTGGCTAGGCTTGGCATTACTTATCCCTTTAAGAGACTTCATTAGTAACCAAGTGGTTAGTTCTCCTCAAAGCTAATATCCTATAACAGACTATCTGTCCTATTCTAAACTGAAACAGCCTTTCAAGCAATTTCTGTTTCAAGTCTCAGCTGAATATGAACCTCAATTTTATGGACAGGCAGCAAAATTTCCTCATTGGCAAAAGGCAATGCAAGAAGAGTTGAATGCTATGGAACTCAACAATAATTGGAAAGCGGTATCTTTAGCACCTAATAAACACACAATTGGATGTAGATGGGTCTATAAAGTGAACTATAGGGCTGATGGCAGTGCTGAACGCTATAAGGCTAGACTCGTTGTTAAGGGTTATATCCAACAGGCCAGTTTGAATTTTGTGGAAACCTTTTGCCCTGTGGCTAAGTGGACTATTAGTTTCTTAAGCACATACAAACATAATATTCACAAACAATATCCATACATAGGCCACTTTTATAGTGGTTTTTCTAGGATTACCCACTTGTAAGAGGATTTTGAGAGGATGAAGGAAACTGTGAGTAGAAGTCCCTTAAAGCCTTGGTGCTTCCAAAGCTTTTTGATCACTTTCCTCAAGAGAAAACTTGAGAGAGTCAAGAGAGGGTGGCCACTGTTTTGAGTGAGGGAAAGGAGAGAAAATTTGTGAGGATGGTGGTGTTGTGTTTAAGGCTTTGTAGGAGAATGAGAGGGAGTTTCTATGTGATGGTGGTGTAGTGCTCTTTCTTGGTTGTTTATGGAAGAAGATGAAAAGTGAAGATGAGAGGGTTTTTGGGGGGAGGCAACTCGGTTGGAAGGCAAGGGAAACTAAGGAGTAGAGTAAGAAGCAAATTCTTTAGGAAGCAAAGATGTGTCTCCTAAGCTTAACATGGTTTGTATTTATGGAGGATTGGAAGAATGGAAATCTCCAAGAGATGAAGCGGATGGCTACGGTTAGAGGGCAGAATTTTGAAGGAAAATTAATTTAATTTTCAAAAAGGTGATATGATGGAAGCATGGGTGAAGGTATGGCCTTGTAAGAGAGTAAGTGAGATGTGTAAGTGTTTGGTGAGTGATTTGATGAGTGTGATTGAGATGAGAGGGCTGCCATGGTAGCTGTGTATGTGTGTGAGGTTTTGAGAGAAATTAATGATTAAAAGAGTGTGCGTGATAGGATGGAAAAGTGTAAGAGGGTGTGATTGTTCTTGATCAATTTTTGGACCAAACCTAGCTTTAATTTTGGGGACAAAATTAATAAGATTTGTGGAAGAGGGCTACGGTTGAATGCCTAGATTTTTGGGGAAAAATTGATCAAAATAGTCAAATAATGAATAGTGGGTGTATAGTGTTTGCATAGTGTAAGGTAAGGTGCACATAGTGCAAAGTATGGCCTTTTTTTGACTAGGAAAAGTTAATTAATTTTAGGAGGACAATGCCATGAGATTCACGGCTGCAAGGCTGAGTTTCTTGGCAAAAATTGAATTTATGTGAATAGGCGTTTGATCGTGTTTGGTCGTTAAATTTCCGTGTACGTACGTTGCCGTACGTGCGCTGCGATTTAATATCCTAAAAATTTTCTAAACATAAAAACACACTATACTAATTTTTCTAATAAGGAATTTAATTAATCCAAGGTACTCGTAAATCAACTTTCGTAAAAGTGTGTTTTACAGATA
>QANU01054614.1:131667-156429 GCA_003254905.1 Nissolia schottii
GTGAAATCTTTGCTAAGGAAAAATCGGGATATTACAAATTCAATTTTACCCAAGAAATTCAGCTTTGCAGCCGTGAATCTCATGGCCTTGTTCTCCCAAAATTAATTAACTCTTCCTAGTCAAAGCAAAGGTCATACCTTGCACTTTGTGCACCTTACCTTACACTATGCAGACACTATATACACACTATTCATTATTTGACTATTTTGATCAATTTCTCCCCAAAAATCTGGGCATTCAGCTGTGATGTCCCTCCCCAAATCTTATTAATTTTGTCCCCAAAATTTAAGCTAAGTTTGCTCCAAAATTGATCAAAAATAATCACACAGTTACACTTTTCCATCCTATCACTTACACTCTTTTAATCACTAATTTCTCTCAAAATCTCACACACATACACGGCTCAAATTCAGCATTTGCAGCCCATATTCATCTCAATCACACACCAATCACTTACACATTTCACTTACCATAACCACTCTCTTACAAGGCCATACCTCCAACCATGCTTCCATCATTTCACCTTTTGTAAATTAAATTAATTTCCCTTCAAATTTCAGCACAATGGCCGTGTAGCTCCTCTCCATCTTCTAAGAGAATTTCACTATTCAAACTCTCTATAAATACAAACCAAGCTAAGCCTTGAAGACTACGTCTTTGCTTCCTAAAAATTTGCTTCTTACTCCTTAGTCTCCTTTGCTTTGCAATTGAGTTGCATTCCCCCCAAGTCCCCTCATCTCACTTTTCATCTTCTTCCATAAACAACCAAGAAAGAGCACTACACCACCATACCATAAAAACTCCCTCTCATTCTCCTACAAAGCCTTAAACACAACACCACCATCCTCACAAATTTTCTCTCCTTTCCCTCACTCAAAACCGTAGCCACTCTCTCTTGACTCTCTCAAGTTTTCTCTTGAGTACAATAATCAAAAGCTTTGGAGACACCAAGGCTTTTAAGACTTCTACCCAAAGTTTCCTTCATCCTCTCAAAATCCTCTTACAAGTAGGTAATCCTAGAAAAACCATTGTATAAGTGGCCTATGTATGAATATTGTTTGTGAATATTATGTTTGTATGTGCTTAAGAAACTAATGGTGCTTTTTGGTGTTTTGTTGGGATATGAGTATGCATAGGTGTGGATGATGTTTTTAACATGAAAATGATGATTTTTGGGTATGTTTAAAAGAAGAGAGAGGATTGAGTTTCAAGGGGAAAAACCTAAGAAATATTTGGTTAAAAGTGTTAGAGAATGGAGAAACAAGTCTTGGTAGTGTATGGTGGTAAAAGAATAAAAGAAGAGGAGGGTGTGTGTGTGAGGAAGCATTTCGGTTTTGAAGACATCAATTGGGAAAAGATTTAGTTGAAAGTGTTAAGAGAATGGTGTAGAAGGATCTTAGTAGTGCATGGTAGTAAAAGGATAAAAGAAAATGAGTGTACACAAGGTGATGATGAGCATTTCGGTTAGGGTTTGTGAGGTTAGAGGAGTTAGGGTTTTTGGTAGTGGTGGTGGTAAGGTTGTAAAGGAAAAACAAGAATGGGAGTGAACATAAGCATATCATAGACATAAGACAGTTAAACATGGTTGTGCAAGCAACAGAGAGGATTAGGGTTAGAGAGGGAGATATGGGGTAAGGGAGTTTTAAAAAGATGAATGGGAGTTTAGGAGGAACTAGGGTTTGTAAGAACGTTGAGATAGTTTTAAGAGCGAGAGATTCCACAAGTCCCTGAGAAATACGCATATCCCGAAGACACTAGCGCACCTTAGTTTATGAATGTAATTACTCTGTAAAGTTAACTGTACACTGTCTTGTATATTTATTATTATGCATCATGAGGAAATGGGTTGTCATTAGAATGTTAGGACAACCTTAGATAACTAGAAGTAAATCACGTAAGTATGGAAAGATAATAAATGAACCTTAGGGAAAACTGCAAGATCTTAAGAAGGTTCCGGCCACAGTGGGCCCGAAATACCTTGAAGATATGTACTTAGATATATAATAGGGAATCCCCTTCTCTTGGCACGTCCATGGACACGCCCCTTACCATCCCGCAAGTGGAATGGTTAATGATAAGAACGCAAGCTTAAACTTGCTATAAAAGAAAGTGAGATGCCCAAAAAAGACAAACGGAAAGAGAAAGTGTATAAGGCAAGAGAGAGAATTTTAAGAATGCAAAGTATGCAAATGCAAGAGAGAGGGCAAGAATGTGATACGAGAACCTGTAATCCACCCCCAGCTTATTTAAAAAGCCCCTCACCACCCTGCATGCAGGGATGGTCACTTTATATATATAATTTATGCTAAATGCATCTGTGGTTCGCTACCACGTCGACTATGAGCTCTGCCTTTTTGAAGAACGATTATGGAGCAGGTTGTACACAGAATGGGGATGACGGTCCCACTAGGTACACGGGAGAAAGGACAAGAAGGATGCTGCCCCGACAGAAGTACCTGACAGGGCGCATAAGAGAACTACCAAATCCCTTCATGCATAAATATGTGATGTATGTATATATATAATGTATGTAAGGCAATGTCAAGTGAAGAGGTCTTCACAAGACTGCCTCTACGAGGCTCGTACGATACCTGAGTACGTGATCCAACATCATGCTACTCAAGCGAATAAGAATAGAAAGCACGAGGACTTATCTTGTATAGGTAATGCAAAGATTAGAAATTCCCCAGTCACCTAGCAAAGTAGATAAAGCTGCTCAGGACTAGCATGGAAATAAAATAAGTAGGGATTTTAGTGTACTTTGACACCTAGAGACCTCCTGAGCAGCCTGGATCATGAATGAATCAAAGACGGATAGTTCTACCCCTAGGATTTCCACTGAGAACGCAATGTTCTCATCCCCATTCGTTTATGATTCCAAGGACAAATGTCAAACTTCCCAATGAGACACGAGATCCGAATCCTAAGCACGAGCATGAGGACTGACCATGCCACGGGGATCATCACGGAGACCATTTCGTATATACCCGCTGATACCCAGGGCATTCCACAGCCAGTACCTGCCCCCTCTCCAGATTCCTCTATGGGCCCAGGTTCTCACTCCGACACCCCTATCGTCATCGAGGACGATGAGTCAGACGTATATAAGAAGGATGTGGAGATAGACCTGAACTCAGTTCTTGCTGTGGTGCCCCGCTCGAGTTCTTGGGTCATCGTATTCACCGGACCGCAAGGAAGAGGGTCACTCCCCTGACAAGACGCCAATTCGCCCTGTGAACCCACAATGCAGAAGCAGGACCCTTTGGTCTTAAGACCAGTCAGTGGGGTTTGTTTGGCATAGATGAGGCAAGGTGGAGGTCCGAGGAGGATCCATGGAGGAGGACCTTGAGGAGGAAGAGAAGGAGGAAGACCCTGAGGAAGAATGAAAGTCGGACTTCTCTGGGTAGCAGCGAGATTGTATTGTCTACCGTGTCGATACTTTTGTATAGACTAGTCTTTATTATCTATGTGCTGTAATTGTAATAATAATTATGTAATGAAACCAGTTATGCAATGAATATTTGGACCACTTTGTTAATTGTATGTTAAGTTTGCCATGATTGTCGTGCTTGTCTATATATTACGACTATTAAACGTTTAAGCCCCTAGGCTCTATCGCTTGCGATATATGTTTTATCATACGTGTGGCTCATATTTCATGTTTCATAAATAAAGTAAAAAGTTTTAAATTGATCCATATTTTCGAGTAAAGGATATTTCCAAAGACATTATAGGACTAAAATTATTCCAACCAAAGCAGATAACAACCTAGTGAGCATTGTTTACAACTTAAGTGTAAGCAGCTAGCTAGGGTGTTACAATAATCAGGTTGCTCTATACATTGCAACAAATCCTACATTCCACTAGTGCACAAAACATATAGAGGTGGATTGCCATTTCGTGAGAGACAAGGTTGTTGTTGGAACAATTCAGCTCCTCCATGTTCGCACAGAGCATCAACTTGCTGATGTCCTCACAAAAGAATTGGCTGCTCCCCAATTTTTCCATTTATCGCCCCAGATGGGAGTCTACGATCTGTACCTTCCATCTTGAGAGGGGGGGTAACAAGTAATGAATAGTTAGGAAGCTTAAGCTGACTTAGTTCTCATTCATTACAGAGTTAGTTAATTAACTGATTGGTAGTTAGGTAGTTAACTTAACCATAGTTAGAAAGTTACTAACTGTAGTTCTAACAGAGTTACTCTGATTCTGTTTACAGCAACCTCTTGTATATAAGCTGTAATTTGCTTCACTTATTCAATCAATAAGCATAATTCAGTTTCTCCTATAATTGTTTATGGTTAAAAAGCAAAACAATGGACCTATGTAAGAGACAAGCTAAATGAATAATAGTGACCGTGTGTGTGGATAAATTAGTAGGTGCTCACGGAAAATCAGGTTAAATTATACTCTTAACCACCAATAAAGTCACATTTCAGGTTCAAGTGGTGAGGGAACCAATAAGTGGTACTCTTATATATTTATTTGAAATGTTAATCTATGTTACTCAATAAGTGGTAATGTACAATCCACCAAGTGCTCCATGAACACCAAATAATTTCTTGTGTGGGTTGTGTAGAACTTCAAAACTGGTCTAGGGACCTTGAAAAACCAGGTTTATGCTCTTAACATTACAAACTTACCAAGGTACAGATGAACCCCTCAACACTGCACAGGTTAAGCATATATAAATGTAACTGTACAAAACTATACTCCTAAGTGTATAAACTTAATTAGGAATAAAAATTAGACTCACAATGTGCACTCAAGCATGTACAAGAAGTGCCAGTGGCAGTGGTCGTGAATAATTTCATCTACAACAAGTACAAGTTGACATCAGTAAAATACCTATTTTTTTCCAGTTCTTTCCTTTAAAATGCTGAACAGCCTTCCGTAAGATCTCATCCTGAAGAGGAGGGAAAAAAAAAAAATAATAATAATAATAGAATTTTATAACATAACTTTTAACAGCTTTTATGTATAAATAATTACAGCTAAAAATTATAATCTGAAACTCCAAGGAAAATTGTAAGATCCAAAATCCTCAATGGCCTATTACATCAAAAAAGACTTCAACAAGAGAGGGGGGGTAAAGTAGAAATAAACTGTAAAAATTTCTAAACATATAAGTAGAATCAACTGTTAGAAAAACATTTATATGCATAAAGATTACACAAAATACATCGTAAAGGGGATCTAGATGTACATACATAACATTCCCAAGCGTAGAGAGACAGATTAAGTTACTAATGTTTTAGACCTAATAAAACGTTACCAAACTTAAGAAAGAGTAAATATGTTACATATCCAAAAAACCACCTCTTCAGGTGTCCAATTCCCTTTTGTAGATCGCCTTGTAGGGCCAGTAGTCCTCCTACAAATACATATTTTACAGTTAGCAAACCCTCACTTAACCTTATCACCAGTTTCTCAAAGAAACACGCATGCTTACTACGGTTACCTATTGCAAAATTTAGCTAAAATATTCAGCATTATGGATTCAAGGAAAAGAGCCACAGACTGAACAAGGACAAGGTTAGAAGTAACTTATAATGTTAAAAGGTTTAAGGCACTAAGCAATAGGCACAAAAAAATGCCTTGTAGATTATGCTAAAGGAAGGAGCACAAATAATAACATGTCACTCTAACCTGGAGTGCTAAGGGTTTGCTGAGAGGTTAAGGATAACTTCAAAATTGAGATAATTGTTAGAAAGTTTCATAAAAATGGATAACTGTTAAAGCAAATGATTATTTAAAATGTAGAGGTATGTTACCATAGATTCAGGCTCATAGTGAACTAGTGGCAACACACCAACCATTGAAATTTGTATAATAAACACATGCATATATATATATTTTTGGACTAAGGCAGTAGGTGGTCAAGAAGTTTTTTTATGGGGACCAGGGAAGTCGAACATGCTCCTTGCGCCTAACGTGGTGCAGGATCAACCACTAGACTATGGATCAACTGCACATATACATATACATGAGTCTAACAAAATATATACATACACATGTTTACAATTAATTTAAATATATAGGGGGGTTTATAGCCAGATTCAGAGTTCACTATGAACCATATATAATATCAACCCAACTCAAATGAAAGTTTTCTGCTACCCTCCCTTTCCCTTCAACGTTCAAACTCCTCCATCTAGGGTCTAGATATACCTAGATGGTAGTACCAACGGCGAAAAGAATAAATGCATCCTAACATAGTCAAAGATAATGAAACACAGTTAATTTTTTGGAATTACCCTTGCAATGCTCTAATCGTCTGAATACCATCGATGTGACCATCCGATGGAGCAGGGATTTTCCGGTCACCATCCATAGTTTGTTGGCATACAAGTAAAAAAGCATGCCCCAGTTCCCACTGGATTGCAACTCTCTCCCGAGTTGGTCCTCCAAATCATTCTAATCCTTTAAGGAACAGCAGCAACCAACTCCTGAATAAAACAAAACACAAAAAACAATAATAAAAAATCATAAAATTTCCTTCAATCAAACAATTCAATAATGCAAATCAACAAAAGAAAACAAAAAATTTGAACCCCTAATATTCAGAACACACCACAAATCCAACACGGCAACACTTACCTTTACCTCAATAGTTACTTTACTTTCGATATGACCCCAATTACAAAGGTGCGATGCAGAGGGTACTAAAAATCACACTCCTTGCCTTCAAACACTTGGATGATTTAATCTACACAAAAATATATAATTTATTAATTGAGTGAGATTAATTAACTTTAGGAAAACCACAAATACGTGAAGAAAAACAGCACACCAAACCAATCAAAGTTCAAATTAAAGTTACCACAAAGCAGAGGAATCGAAATGCTAAGACATGAGAAACGCGGATGAGACGGTCGAAGCTGTGCGTATTTGCAGATCCAATAAACGAGGTTCGTACGAAGAAGGATCTGCAAAAATGCACTGCAACGACCACGATAGAAGAAAGTAAGTAAAAGCTTCGCAGAGAAAGAAGGGAAAGGGGGGAAAAGTTGACCGTTGGGGATTCGTCTATTCAAACATAAAGGTGTTTCAAACTGGCTTTATTTCTCGAGTGTTAGGTTTTGGACAGCGACGATGTTGACACGCGAGAATGTCACTGTTACCTTCACGAGTAAACTATTCTTTTTGGGCAAAGCCGCTCGTCCGGAGGACAATTAAATTATTTAATAATTCACATTGATTTATTTAGTTACGCAATATTATTGGTAATGTAAATTACTCATGTAAGTCACATTACTTTTAAAGTGTTGATGTAAATTATCCTATGAGATGTGTTTATCTGAATTACTACATTTTAGGTAATTCTTTCACTTTTATTTTGATAAAAATATTCTTAACACATATACCACCCACCACCACCGCACCACCATCACCATCGTCATCACCTCCACCACCGTCACCATTATCGTCACCACAACCACCACTATTACCATTACCCACCATTGCTACTTTCATCACCACCACCATCATTGTTGTCGCCACAACCACCACCATTGCGACCTTTACCCATTGTTGTTGCCGCCGCCGCCACCTCTACTACCACTACCATATTGTCGTCCTCGCTACCACATTCAACATTGACACATCTACCATAAGCCACCTCCACTACCATGATCGTTGTCACCGCCACCACAACCCCTTATTTCCATCACTACAGTCACCGCCGCCACCACCACTACCACTATTACCATACTCATCACCACCATTGTTACCACTACTGTTATTGTCACATTTACCACCACCGTCACCGCAATACACTAACCAATTTTTATTTATTTTATTTTATTGTAATTATGGTAATTTTTAATTTATCTAATTTATTATCGTTTATTTATTTTTATTTTATCTATTACTTATAAGGCATTATGGTAAAATACATTTATTACGTGACAATCCTTTTGATGTATCAACCGTGGTAATGTAAATTGTCAATTACATTAAATGTGCGTACCAAACACTGCAATGTAACATTATCAGTAATTTAAAAAGTGATAATCTTTCTAACAGGTAATTCAGAATATTGGTAATGTTGGTAGGCAATGTGTCAAACGCTCTTTTAAATATATTTTTAGTTTTTGATAAATTTTAACTTTTGTACTTTATCTTTCATAAAAAATTTTTGCTAATAATTGACATGACAATTAATTTGATCACATGGCAGGTCACGTACCATGCACATGACACGATTAACTCAATCATTACTTGCTCTACTTATTCACGCACTGCTCTTAACGTACTTTTGCGGTCTTCTTCTTCTCCACTACAAATCCATGATTTGTCGCCTTGCTGCTGCAAGCTCACTCACGCGACTTCACCTGCTTCTCTCATCCCCTCTCTCTCTCACCTTCATAAGTTATTTGTCACTCCAATAGTTAATAGCTTAACATGACTGTAGAGAGTAAAACTTTACAAAAAAAATTTACGAGGAATAATTTTTAGCAAATAAATTTATGATGAGTAAAATACAAAATTTAAAATTTATGAAGGATTAAAAACATATTTAATCCTTGTTCTATATAGTTTTTCAACAAAATTAATTATCACTTTTGTTGGGCTTAAAGCGGTGAGGAGGAGCTCAAAATTGAAAACTTTTACAGAAATAAAATAAACAAAATAAGGTATTCCTACAATAAATCAATTGCAAAGTTGTTCCCAAAATAAACCAATTTCTTTATAAAGGGAGTCGATTTAAATCGACTTCCGTGTAAGTCATAATTAATTTGTTTACTAAAAACCATCCCTCATAATTTTTTTTGTAAGGTTTTAGTGTCTCCTATCATGTTAAACTATTAACTGCTGACGTGACAATTAACTTGACCACATGATGAAAGTGAGAGAGAAGGGGAGGAGAGAAGAAGGTGAGGGTGTGTGAGTGAGGTCACTTCACTAGCAGTGATGGGGGTGGCAGCTCACAGAGCTTTGAGGAGCATGGGAGTAAGCAAAGGAAATAATGATTGAGTTAAGCGTGTCATGTGCGTGCCATGTGACCTGCCATGTTGCCAAACTAATTATTATGTCAACAGTTAACAGTTTAACATGACATGAGACCTTACAATTTATTTTTATGAGGGACAATTTTTAGCAAAAAAAATTTATGAGGTAAAACATAAAATTCAAAATTTATGAGCGACTAAAAATATATTTAACCCTATTTTTTTAAAAAAAATTGGAAATCGATTTAAATCGACTTCTAATTTTTTTTAAAAAAAATAGGAGTTGATTTCAATCGACTCATACAAGAGTCTATTTAAATCGACTCCTGTGTATTGTGTTCAAAGTCAGATATATAAATAGAGGTGCATGCTTATTTGTAGAGTGTACCAAGGTTTAGGTTTTATGTGTGAGTTAGAGAAAAAAATAAGTGGGGAGTTAGTAGAGATTTTAGTGTATTATAATGGTGAAAAAAAGGAAGAAGACGAAATTACTTTTTATTCCTGAAACTAATCTTGGGTGGTTGTATACCCAAGTGTTACTTTGTTACAACTCCAATCCATTATAGTGGAAGAGTTTGGACGAGTGTAGAAGCGCTGCCTCCCTGAGTTTCGCGACTTTGTAGGGTGATATAAATAGGGTCATCGCACCCAAAAGATTTTTTCTTTTTGTTTTTGGTTTTATTTTGATTTTTAGTCTACTTTTGTTCTTAATTCCTTCCATGAGGACATGCAATGGTTCAAGTGTGGGGTATTTTGATAAGTGGAGTTTGTGCCCTACTTTATTATTCTATAATTGAAAATTGCATCCTAAAAATGTGTGGTTTTAATGCTTAATTAATATGTTTTGCACATTATCCTCTTTTGTGAGAAATTGAGAAAAATGCAATTTAAGGCACCATTTTTTATCTTAGAAATCAATTTGTAGATTTTTTTGTTCCTTTTTAGTTTTCTATTTTAATTGCAAAAAAATAAATTGCCAAGAGGATCAATGAAGATTTGAAGGAGATTGGGTAAGATACAAATTTTGAATTCAAATCCAAAAAGATTTGGTCAAAGATTGTGAATTTTTTAACTCTTTGTTGCGGATTTTGCATTAGGCTAGAGGTTGAATCGTGATTTGACTTTAACTACAAAGTTATAGATCTATTTCTTGGCTTTAATTGAAGACTTGAGTCACCTCAATCCGATGAAGTTATCACAATTTTACCAACTGCTATTTAAAAGTGCGGGATTTTCACCTACTTTGGGCTCATCCTCTATAAATAGACATCCTCTCTCAACAACTTCACACATTTCATACAATTTTGAATAGCTGCCTCTTAGAATTAGGTTTTCTACAGTTTTTCCTTTAATTTTTCAGCATCTTAAGATTTATGTTAGTGATGCATTGTTAATATTATCTCATTCGAAGATTGTTGGAGCTCTCGCGATCGTGTATGAGTTCCTTCGTCATTCGACTCGCCTTTTCTGTTATTAATTCAGATTTTTCATTTATTTTCAGATTTGTTCTTCTTCTCTCTTTAATTTATTTATTGTGTGTTTTTATCCTCCATTCATGGAGGGGTAATTTTCCTAATATCTTGCATGCGGTAACTCTATATTAAGATTAATTAGAGGTCCTTGTGTTTAATGTTTATTCATATTGTTTCGCCCCAAATTAGTAATATAGCGATCGCATGTAATTGTTTAGGGTTAATTCTAGGTTGATAAATATTGACGATTGTAGGATTTATTAATTTAGGATTTGGGAACTTTTTGGAGAAACTAATTAGATCTAATTAGGCTGTGTAATTAATGTTTGGGAGATTGACGATGATAGTCTCTTAAGTGAATTAAGCGTTAGTTAGAGATTTCAATTAACAACATCTCTTTTATGAATAATTAATTTAGGAACCAATGAAAATAAATCCTTGAATCTAGAAAGTCGTATGCAAGATATTGCTTTCATTTATTGTTGCTTTGCTTTGATTTGATTTCTTTTTATTTATTTTCATCAATCCCAAACTCCCTTTTATTTAATTGTAATTATGATTGTAATTTGCTTAAAAATTGTTTCATTGAGAGACGATCTAGGTTAGTCCTTTACTACGTTTTTTGAGGTTGATTTAATTTTATAAATTATTATTTAATCGCGCATTAAAATTAACGACGTTTTGGTGTGTATCAGCGATTGTTCAAAAAGTTAATGCATAATTGTTTAAAAGTTTGTACATATGTATAAAAAAGTTTATGCATACTTGTTTAAAAGTTTGTACATATGAACACGAAAGTTTTCTTCATTGTCTTCATTTTTGTTTACGTTTCTATCATATTTTTTTATTTCTAGTTGTTGAAAAGTTAGTGCACATCAATTCAAAAATTTGTGTATATGCTTTAAAATATTTGTGCATGCTAGAGTAAATCCACGCGCTTAAAGTGTGAGTGGAGAGATTGAGAGAGTGTGCTACAATTACTTTTCAATATTTAATGCACTGCAAATTCAGTTTAATTTAGTTTTATATTTGAAAAAGTTTGTGCATGTGTGTAAAAAAAAGTTTATGCATGTATACACAAAAGCACTGAGTGTTATTGTGTAAACTATGAGTTGGCAATGTAGTTGACAACATTTAAGTTGTACACCTAGCATTACTCTAAAACTATTGTTTCGCATTTTACATGCTCTTTCTCCCCATTGCTGGTAATCAAAGTTTAATTAGCTGCGATGAAAAGAAAGTGGGCAAATGGAAGCACCCATATGACAGAAAATTTCCAACTTCAAATATCAAATGCAAACGATGCATACTCAACAATGTTCTATTCATTTATTCATTTTATTAATCTATAAATTTTGGCCCATCAGCAGCTTAATTTCCTGATAGCCTTGTACGCCTTAATGGTACAAAGGCTTATAAAGGCCACTAATACTCTAACTGGCTAGCAATTCTGATTCTGGCTATAAAAAAATAGCAATGAAGATGCTAATAGTTGATGAGACATTGAGACTGGTTCAAAATCTTGTCATATAATTTCCACTGGAAGATCATAAATGCAAGGATTACTAAGATAATTCAATGCAAAGCCATGATTCAGCTTTTATTGCCATTTACTGCTTTATCTTCGTCACCAGCCGAACTCTGTCGAGGTGTAGCTCGGCGGCGTAGTTTCAGGTACCCAAACTTCCCTGCACCTGGTGATGAGCCCTCAAACAAATAGGGCATATAACCGGTTGCTTTCTTGTACCTCTGCTGAATCTGAAATCAAAATGTATTGCAGGGTCAAGGCTAAAAGGTATTTCATGAAGACCAGTCTACAAAGGCTTGCTTTGAAAATTTTGGAGAGATGGTGGAATGAAAAGGGTAAGTACAAAATGGAAGAGAATTGTCCTTCCCATGTTTGGTTTATTAACAATCCAAGTGGAAGTCATAGGGGTTATAAATGTATAATTTAATACAACACATTTGTAGTAATTTATTTCAAAGAGTAAAATACCATACAATAATAAACTTTTGGAAGCAAAAATTGTAAGTTTGTATTAAAAAAGTAAAACTTGTATGTTTCTGGTGACAATGAACGCATTAGAAGCTTAAAATAAAAACTTACCATTATTTTGACTTTAACTAGTGCTCTTTACAAAACCCTAAACTTTTGCCATAAAAAAGGGGATATGGTAATCTCCTTCCCAATTCTCAACCATTCCCCTTCTAAACCACTCGTTACTGGCAATCAAGACTGACTAGGAAAACAAATTACTATGTAATGGGCACATAAAGTTGGGATTAACAAGTACTGAACAAGTTGTCCTACCTTGCCATCAAAAAGATGCATTTCTTATTTGTGTCATGCTAGATTCATAAAAAAAAAATTTATAAAAAAGTAAAATAATAAATAATAATAATAAAATACCTCAATAATTTGTTCACTGCTCTTGAGACAATTTCTACCAATTACACAAACAGTTCCACCAGAACCCCCACCAGTGATCTTGGCTCCGCATAACGTCCCACCTTCATATTTAGAAACTGTACTATGTTGCAACTCTTGTACCAAGTGCACAAGCCTATCTGTTCCATCAGAGCCGAGTCCACAAGCACTGTAGCTATAGTGGCACTGCATATCATAGTTGAGAGTCAAAACTTTTTTCCTCCTTTTATATTTTGGTTTTCCTCAAATTAAATATAGAAGTTTATACTGAAGCAAGAGGAACAAAAACACAACTCGCCAACAGATCGGTAATAAGCCCGTTAAAACTAGATTTGAGCTAACTAATAAAATCAGGACATTAATTGTCTTCAGAACACAGTAATTTCCAATTGTTTTCAATTTGCATTTTAACCTAGTTAACACTGTATATGATAGACATCTACATATTCAAACCAAGTCAAGTCATAGTCGCAATTTGCAATACCTGATTTTAGAAGCAATATAAAGAGAAAAAACTCCATCCCAAATGGTTTAGTTTCATTATAAATTTTAAAAGAGCAGTATAAAAATGTTAGCAACTTAAATTGTACTTGTACCTGATATAGCAATTCTCCCAAGGCTGTAAGTTGATCAGTTGAACTTGCCGATGTTAGAAGTGCTTTGAAGGTCTGCACACCATATCACAGTAGGGATTGCTTAAAATATTATGCACAATAGGGAACATGAAAACTAACTGATGTATTAGCAGGTACAAGTTAGATTATGTGGAAAATAGCGTGGTCTTAAATAATTTCAACTTGCATGGCAAAGCATTTAGACAAACATATTCAATGCATGATATTTTTCACCAGGACCATTAATTAAGTTACCATTAACGGTGAAGATGTGTGCATAACAAGGTCATTTCCACTCCCCCTTTACCAGCAGACTACAACAATGATATGCTACAGGTACATGATTGAGTTGAAAAATATTATACAGCTCGATTACAGAATGAACTCAGATAACATCAAGATAAATTTTCTTAAATAGTAAACAAGAGTTTACTAAAGCAATTAGATTCGTGTGTATTGTCCACAGTCAACACAAGACATAATAATTGGGCAAAAGGATGCAAAAATTAGAACAACCAATCCATTACTAGAAGCCAATTCAATTCTTGAATGAAGTCCTACCTTGACTCGGAAATTTTCATAAATGGGATGTATTGTGGCAGCTCTCACTCCATAAGTACACTTCCCATCAATAATAGTGACGGCATCATTGTGATGTTTGTACTCTGTCAAAAATTTCTCACCCATCACGGTTTCAGGAATGTTCTTAGCATAAAGTGCTTCGAATCTGCAAATAAAGTGGTATAAATAAGGAATTCTATATTTACCTCAGCATATATGGTACAGTTACCTACACACGTAATGTGGGGGAAGAAATTGGGCATGTCGAAAGAAAAAATGTAACACATCATAATCCAATTAACAGATCATATGATCAACTTATCTTCTTACTCCTACAAAGCCATTGCTACTAAAGATAACTGTTGGGGAAAAAAGAAAAGAAGGGATCTACCTGTGAGGTGGCAAATTACATAAGTAAGCTAATGAGGCCTCTTGTTTAAGTAGTTCTATATCATCTTGTTCCACTTCATCATAGTTCAACCCCATAGCGCGCAGCATCTCAGACAATTCTACAGAAGCCTTGGACTTGATAATTTTCAGACCCATAAAGGTGCCAATTCTGACAGATCCATAGTCTGCACCTCCGACACTGAAATAGGTGACAATTAGGATAGTCCACAAACATCATAAAGATGGAATAAGGAGGAATCGAACAGGACGGTATTGTTGAAGGGCAATGAAAATCAGCATTTCGAGAAGAGTAAACGTAAATATACCAACACTGAAGTTATGAAGATCATGAAAAAGGTCAAAGAAAGAATGGAATAACCCTAACATTATTTACAATCCGAGTACATACGTCCATCAATATGTAAACCACTAGTTGAACGACGGTCAATAAAGATCTCTCCAGTATATCTATAAACTGTATAAACAAAATAATGGATATGACATAGCAGAATGCTTACTTTCAAATGATATTGCCAATTCGTGGTAGAACCATGAACAAATATAAAAGGATTTAGAATATCCGTGAAAACATTTAGGAATAACAGAGGATTAAAAAAAAAGAGAGAGAGAGAGCCAGAGTTGGATAATTTTGAATTTGAAGGGGAAAAAAGGGAAAAGTGAAAAAATATGTGCAGCAGAAATGCTTAGATTCAATGCTTGCTTAGTATAGATATCCAGCACCACTAGATATAGCCATTACGGAATAAATACATCCATTGTTTCAAGAAGAGATACTTAATACTTAGCAATTTCCTAAGATTTTATATATACCATATGTTTCCAGTGCCAAACATTAGTCACATGGCAAAACTCATCAGGCAAATGCATTATTCTTGACAAATAACATCTTTATAATCCAGGTGTCAAATATTCTTGAGCTAATTTATAAATCTATATACCTTAAGATCTTCTAGTGAAGGTTAGTAGTTTTATTTAATAACTTATGTGCTACTCTGTTAATTCCATAAATTGCAGAATATGTGCTATATAGCTGATGGGTCCACCTAAATTTTGTTTATGTTATTAGGCTTTCTCAACAACCAGCTCTCCTAAAAGAGTCCGTTGTTAAGTAAAGTTTCATGAATGACTTTATTATAGCTCTTCACATGACCCCTCATGCAAGACCCAAAAGGGCTTGAAGCATGAACAATGCACAGGTTGCGATGAAATTCAACTTTTATTGGAAAGAATGGAGGTTGAAATTATTGGGCTCCTTACTACATGTTCAAAAAAAACTATATCATCTCAAGAACCAATGCTCCTAAAACATTAAGCTATTAGGAAAACCTATGAACAGCTAAATTATGTCTCTTAAGCTGCTGGTGATGGCCACACGGAGTGGCGTCACTAGGAACAGGCCAGAAAAAGTGACAAGTTGTCGGAAAGTTCACCAGCAGCAGCAAAAGATGCAGTTTGAAGGGGAAAAAATAGCCTGAGTGATGACACAACAGTGATCGGAGTGATTCATGACCAAGAGAATAATGGAGGAAAAAGAAACGGAGTTGGTGGAAGAAGATTCAGAGGTTTGACGGCCTGAAATTCTCAAAGCATACTCAACAATGGAGTTCCAATTTTTACGTAGGAACTCAACGGCAAAATAGTAATGAGACAAGTCACAAAGGATTGTACCGCTCTAATACCAAATTGAATTTGTAGAAAAATAAAAGAGAACAAAGGAGTATAGGCTGAATTACTTGGGTTCATTTGGTTCAATGCATGAGTATAGAGACTGTTACAACCAATACCAAGTGAATAAAACTTTCTATATAACTTCTGATTTTATTTGATATATTGGTATTCTAGTGGAGAATATTAGTTGCAGAAAAGTACAATGGTAAATAGAAATTGCAGAAAACTGAAGAAGAAAATTATGGGAAACAAAGCCTGGGAATAAAGGATCCCCTTAACCCTCCTAGCCTCACTCAAGTTTTACCTGCTATTCTCTTTTCCCTTGATTTGAATTTATAATTCAAAATAAGAGGGAATCAAGAAAATTAGCTCTATTCTTTCCTAATTAATTAAAACATATTTACCTCCTAATAATCGTTGATCCATGTCATGAAGACGCCTAACACAACCCTCCTCTTTTACCCGGGCTTGGGACCGGCTATGTAGTATTGTAGTGTTTTCCAGCAAAACACAACATAGGCAGAGTTAGGTGGTTTGGATTAGGGAGAAAGTTGAGATAACACCTATAATAGAAAAGATGGTAGAATCCTATCTTAAGTGGTTTGGACATGTGAGGAGAAGAACAGTAGAAACCTTAGTAAGAAGAGTAGATCAAACGGCAAGTAACTCTATGTCGTTGCTTGATCCATGTAGACAACCCCATGCAGTAGTAAAAGGCTCAGTTGTTGTTGTTGTTTACCTCCTAATAATCCTTCTTATATCTGTTTTCTGTCTATCTCCCTTCCCTCTTCTGGCATACACTACATATTTGGGCTGATTGGGCTTACTCTTGGGTCTGGGTCTCTATAGGACACCAGTCTGCACACTACACCCACACACACATATAAACTATTTCCTTTGACTTCTGTTGTTCCTATGCCCTACTATTACTTTCAATGCAATATTCCTGTCATCGTCAATACCATACTAACCACATGGCAGAACACATTAGTCACATGCATCAATTCTTACAAAACCCATGTGTCTTGTCTCGTACATTTCTGTCAGTTCTAACCCTTACCAAAATTATGTAGGATACCAGAACTTATGCTACATGTTTCTTCAAAATCCAATCCCATCTTTTTTCCTTTCTATTGAGGTAAAATAGCAGCATAGCTTTAAATATAACCTCTCAAAACTAACCCAATACTATTCGCTTAAAATTGCATCCCATCATTATACGACAAACCACCACAGTTCTGGCCTTATGTCACTAACCAATAATGGTCAATGAGACACTGAAACCACCAACTTCTTGACCTTCATAAAATTCATATGATCAAACCAAAGCCTGTTGAAGCCTAATTTTGACTGCAGCCTCATAGTTTCTTAAATTGTGGATTTACTCATTACAGAGAAACCCTAACTGATGGCCATACGGCAGAACTGGATAGTCAACAAAATTTGCAGATAATGATAAGCCACATACCTGTGCCTTATTCCAGAATCAATTCCCCAAACCCGAATATGATTAGGAATTTCTACAAGGCCAACAATCTCTGCAGGCTGCATCAATAATAAGCAGTATTATGATAGAGTCAAAACGATAATAAAGCATTGTTTTCTGTAGCTTGTAATAATGCAATCATACCTGGCAAATCATAGCAAGAAGTTTGTTGGCTTCACCACACGCTGAGGCCATCTGGTCCATGACACCACATGGAGCTCCTACAATGTGATTTTCCACCTAATGAAAATTATAAGAGAATCAGTGAAGTTAGAATAAATGGACAATGCTGCTAGAGATAAAATAAACATCACCGAGAATTTTGATCAGAATACAGCATGAAGTCCAACCTTCTGGCAGAGTAAGGCCAGGTCTCTTGGGCTGATATTTAGTCCTGAGTTGCAAAGATAGAAATTAGCGTAATCAATATTTTCTTTGACAAAAACTGGACCTATTAAGCTTTCGCTAAACATCACAATAGAATCAAGATCAAAAAAACTAAAGATTTTTTTTCCCAATAAAAAAGAACCTCTTTTTTTCTTTCAAAGTGATCTCTTTTGTAGCTGAACATTGATTATACTCCACAAGAAGAAACAATAATGTTTCCAAAATTAAAGGAAGAGTTTAACGTTTAGTTACTACAAAGTAAACATTTACAACAAAGCTTCTTACCATGAGCAGCTGCAATAGCAGACATACTAGCGACCTCCACAGATGCAGAAGATGATACACCTTTCCCTTCAGGGACTGCAGATGAAACCTATAATATTTGTTTACAAAATCTAGATCTCAGCAAAAGAGATGTAGATAGAATAAGTAGCACGATTATAAGCAGCACAATCCCTCCATCAATAGCTCACAGAAATAATTCTTCTGATTCTACGCTAGAAATATATTATCTTCCATTCTTGATATTCTAATACAAAATTAATTCTATATGAATTCTCCACTGAGAGAAAAATATAGCAACGAAAGTAGTGTACTGGAAACTCACAAGCGATATACAGACATAGGAAATGTGAGATGCCATATACAGACATAGGAAATGTGAGGTAATTCAAAGTTGTAAATGAGGAAAGGGTGATAAGAGGCATCCATGGGTGAAAATGAAACATTTATTGCGGGAATAAATTAATGGTGACAAATAATAACAACAATACTGATAATAAAAATAACATTAATAATAATAATAATAATACTAAAAAATCAATCTCTTCCTAAATCTTAGGTGGTAAGACAGAGACGCCCGAATGATTTTTATATCTAAATCTTAGGTGGTAAGACAGAGACGCCCGAATGATTTTTAAATCTAACACATCCCCTCATGCAAGAGCCTTTGGGCTTGAAGCAAGGATAATGCACAAGCCCACATACTTTGTGTAAATTTCAATTTATTTTATTTAGAAGAATAAGGGCGAGCGTCAGAGCAACAATATGGTAGGTATTATTACCTATAGGTCACTGTTTCAAATCTTGGAAATAGCCTCTATACTTACAGGGCTAAGGTTGCGTATATCTACCCTCCTCAAAACACATCAAGTGGGAGCCTTGTGCATTGAAGCCTCCCTTTAGAAGAAGGACAAGGCATGTATCAAGTTCTTTATATCCATTTTGCCCAATTCTCAAATCAAGTGATGACATGTGGACAATTTTTTTGAAATAAAAAGCTAAAAAGTGTGCACTCATCTAAACAAAATTGTACATGTCATCATTTAATTTGAGAATTGTATGAGATGAATATAAAAAACTTTATACAAGTTTTTCATTAAAAGAATTAAGGAAACAATGATTGAACTCAAACTAAACTTTTATAAAGGCTCTAATACCATTTCGTGAATCATCTCTCCCAAAAGGTTAAGTTGTTAGGTAAAGACACACTAACAACTCTCTCCCAAAAGCTTAAGTTGTTGGGTAGAGGCAATTAAATGGTTTTACATCATAACACACCCCCTCACGCAAGAGTCCTTTATTAGCTTAAAGTGTGGACAACGCACAAATCCACCTAACTTGTGTTAAAATTTAACTTACTTTATTTAGAAGAATGTAGGCGGCAATGATTGAGCACTAGACTGCTAGGTCATAGATGCAATCAAATCACTTTATATCTTAACAAACAATGTAGATTAATTTAAATTAATATCATCAGCATATCACTACAGATCATACTTCTATATCAAATTATTGGGAAATACAGTTTATTTTGATTGAAAAAAGTTGTGTTGCACTAAACTTCTGACGCCAATGTGAATGATATATTTTTACACTTTAGCCCTTTGCTTGGTTAGAGAGAAACTGGGAAGAGAAAAAAACAACAGAAAATGGAAAGATTATGACCTTTTCTCTTGCTTGGATGTGGAGAGAAAATAAGGAGGAAAGAAGGGGGAAAAAAACTTGGTGTGGGACCCACAAAATTATTTCTCTCTGCTTTTGGAGAGAAAATTCAAGAGGAACAATGCTCTTATTTTAAAGGACAATTTTACCCTCATTTATTTCTCTACTCTTGACTTAAAATAAGCATAAAAAAAGTAACTTAAAATTTAATTTTCTTACTTCTTGCTTTTCTTTCAAACCAAGCACAAGAAAGAAATGTTTCATCCAAACAATAGGAGAGAATGAATTTTAATTTTTCTTCTCTCCATTTTTTTTCCTTCTATTTTTTTTTTCTTCCTTTCCATTTTCTCCCCTTGTACAAGCAATGGGATGTAAATGAAACCCATTGACAGTTATGTTATCAACATTGATGGATGGCATTCAGCAGGATATTTGTTATAATGAAATGAATTATTAATAACTTAGGCAGAAAATGGGAGGTACCAGCATACTGATACTATCTTCAAAACGAACGCTCAATTCAGTCATCAAGACCAAAATAGCTCCAGCAACATATGCTGCCCACCTGTGAAGTGGTTAATCATATCAGTATAAAAGAATTCCAGATATAAGTATGCATATAAAACCATGCACATGTTCAACCCACTTTTGTGATGGATCTTGAGCGAAGTATTTCTTTGCTTTCTCATACGATATTGGCTTGCCATTTTCCATAAAATCAGACAAATCCATGTCAAATGTTGGACCACGGTTGCCTAATTCCGAGCCATATGATACCTGACATGATCCACATTCAGTTAATTAGAACATCAAGAAAAGTCATTATCATGTCCAGAACTGCAAGTATATTGCTGAAGTGATGAAGATATCCATAACAATATTCTTTCTAATATTTTTCATCAACATTATTCACTCATCACACTTCAAGTTCGTACAAATTCCAACCTATAGTGTCAAATCTTGTATTCAGAAACATATCAATAAAAACATCAATATCACAATTCAACACCTAAAATATGAAGGAAATAAAAAACAAAAAACAAAATAAAAAACTCATACCTCAAATATATGCGTAAGTTTCACACATCAAAGGAAATAGTACACTCTAACAACACCATCATATGCCATAAGTCAAATAAAATCACAAATCATAATTCCTAATAAATGGTGCTCCATCCTATATGCACACCATACATTGTTTGGGGATAATAATTACATTTAACATTTAATTGTCTTCGTAGTTAACTTACTTCTCTCCCATCTTCTTATCTTTAAGGAATCATAAAAGTGCATGAAGCTCCTATTTCATAACAATGAAAATAGTGCAATAGGAGAGTTAAATAGGTTGTGTTCAGTAACACCCCTTAAATTCTTTTTTATTTAACAATAGGGTTAGAATTGGTTGAAAGAAGAAATGCTTTGCTGAATTGTGTGATTCGCATCAGTAACATGGAATCACATTAATTTGTTCATGTATTGCACGATTCAAAGCCATTTGCATTTCAACACATGACACAAATCATTGGCTTGCTGAATCTATTGATTCGTGTAATTTGAATCGTCAATCACACGATTTTAACAAATATCTGTAAGATACAACAAGAGATAGAGCTAAAGATAGAAGAGTGTATGTATTATTAACAATCCAACCCAAGACCAGAGTGATCCTGAATTAGATGAATGAAGGAAAACAGCCAAGAGACTCAAGAAAATTGCTCAACAACCTTGAGCACTATGTAGCTCAACACTCCTAAAAAGATCACACAAAAATTCCCCTTCACTCATTGCACTGTTCAGGTTATATAACAGAATTCCCCTCACCTGAGTGTGCCTCTCTCTCCAAACTTGCTGACACAGCAAGTTTGTTACATTGGGGCGTCTCACCACTCACTCCCATGTGCCTATTTTCCATCTTACCCATAATACTCCTATACTTCTTACTTTTATACACCTTATGTCCTCCCTTAGGAATTTCCTCTCACAATATCCAACCAATAATATTTGAATTGTCAATCATACGATTTTAACAAATATCCAACCAATAATTGTCATTGTTAATTGAAAGCAGTATTTAGTAATTTTGCACATTCACCAACATACGATTTGCAAAACAGCAGTTGGATTCTTTCCTTTGTCTTTCTGTCGAGCCTCAGCATGTTTCCACAGCCTATGTTTACTTGGATGGACCCTTTGGATAGCAACATGGCAAGCTTCTCTAATTGGCATCTACAAGAGATTGAAACAAAAGGAGTGAAATAAGAAGAGTCAGTAAGTTGTCTAAAATTTCAAGAATAACTTTCTGGTCCGGTAACATTTTCAAGTTAACGGTAATTCTTGTAAACTTTAACCTATAAAAACATATGTCAATGTCTTGCTCTATACATCTCAATGTTATTTATTGTTACTGAGATATAAAACCATTTATGAGTCTCCATCCAATGACAATCATACGCTTGAAGGACAGTTCGCTCCGTCACATTTATTATAGGGAAAGAGTAGTAAAAGTTTTTGTTAAGCAACAGTAGAGCAGTCCCACGGGTATATATGAATAATGAATAACAAATGCTATTAACTAACACTACTTCTCAATAATAAGCATCTATGGCATTCTTGTTATTCCAAGTGTTAAACAAGGGTGGAAAAGTATTAGCCTTTAAATGATGGATATACATAAATGCATCATCAACTTTAACAGTGTAGATTTCATTGTTTGCTTTTAAATGACATTATCATCGAACAATTTCTCTTTCAAATGTAAAATGCTATAGTAAGAAGGTGTAAGAAAGTCAGGCCAAAGGCACTCAGTCATTCAAACAGAATATTTGATAAGTTTAACTTTAGGGTGCAATAAATTTATTAAGATTAATGTTTCTCTGTTGTCAATCAATACATACATGTCTGTTTATAAACCTATCTTGCTATTCTATTAGATGTATTAGTCGGATTCAATAAAACTAAACTTTACAGCATCGTCTATACTTATTATCATAAACGTGAAACTACCAAGAAGTTGACAGATGAAGCTATAATATGCAATTGAATACGATGAAAATTAAACCTGCAGAACAAGGCTTCCAGAATAGTCAGCAATACCACCCATCACATCCAACCTTCCAGGAGCTCTTGCCACAAAAACTTCTTCCTGTCACAATAAGTCAAAAGTGAGATAGAATAAAAAAGAACACATTTGAATTTAATAGATTCTTTAGTGTAATATCATAAAATAAAATAAAAAGTATTTCCCAGGTACATCTTTAACAAGTTGAGTCTTGCCATTGAGAAATATCAGTTCAGAGTATAAAATTTTCTAAAGAAATGACTTTCATATGAAATGACGAAGACCTCCCAGTTAAACAGACTAGCTGCAGCCTTAAGCTCCCGCCTACTTTGCTTCTCGTCTAATTGAGATAAGCTCTTCACGAAAGCCATAGTATCTGGAAGACCGTGAAAATCTCCATGAAGAATATCAAAGTCTTCTATACCACTGAGGAAAGAAGTACAGGAACGAAAAGAGGCAGTTATCTTGTCTGTTACAAAACAACCAAGAAAATTATACTCGTAAAATTGATTATAAGCACTTAAAAGAGTGAAGCGACACTCACGAACTGAGTATAACGCTTCCATCATCCACTGGCTGATCTGGTGATGCGCCAAGTTGAGTTTCAGCAGTTGCATACCATTCAGGGATTGCAATATCTCGGCCAGTGGCCCTTTGTAGTTGATACCCAAGAACAATGGCATCACGCAGTCTTCTTGCCCCACTAAGCTACATATTATTAAGTCAAAATTGAAATGAAAATCCATGTTTAATCCTCTTAAAGTCTTCATGTAACCAAAGTAACCAGAAGTTTGACAAAATTAACAAAAACCAAAATTAACAGGTATCAGTAGTCTTTCTTACCTTATCTGAGGCATAATTTTTTCCAAATGCGGTCTCCTGCAGGATGTGGGCTGCCACCTGCATTTTAAAAATAAAAAGCAAAAAAAAATTATGAAAACTTCAAAGATGAGAAGAACTACTTGCAAGCATAAGATGTGGAAAGGAGCAACCATAGAAGAATTTAAATACACCATACACTTATGAGTAGATAGTTAAAATCCAATAAAAATTAAATATTTACAGTTTCATTTCAACTGCAAAAACATATGTGATGTGATAAGATTGAAAATACATCCCAAAAATTAAAACTAATGGCAATTGCTGGGCTAGGCTAAAAAGTATTGGTGCTAGAATTATTAATGACTGATCAGATAAATTCTAAATACTTGTAGCTCAAGATTTCCTTTTTCCAAATCCATTGTATTGAAGTTGTGCCAACCCTACTTAGTGGGACAAGGCTTAGTTGTTGGTTGGTGAGAAAAAATAAGAAAATGAGTGAGAGGTTTGAGTTACACGTGAAGAGAGAGAAAGAAGAGAGGAGTTCACTGCAACAACTGGTATCTATGGAACAATTAATTGGAATGCTTGCTGAATTTTATTAATGGTGCCAGAAATTCCAGAGGGGAATTTCCGGGTTGAATTGATACAAAATAGAATGCTGATAATAAAGAAAACAATTCCTGGGAATAAAGGCTCCCTTGGACCTCCTAGTTCCTAATCAAATTCTCGGATAAAAAACTGCCCTGGCTCCCTAGGCTCCTCTTATATTGCAGGAGAGAAATCAGGTGGCTATTTTATTTCCTATTTTATCTCCTAAATTAATTCCTATCTGATTTGATTAGCAAATCAGCTCCTAATCTGTTGCCATATCTTAACAGATTTATTCCTTCCTTATTCTACTTAATCTTCTAGAATAAACTAATGGGAAAGGAAGGATTTCCTTTCCTGTTTTAGCTG
>QANU01054614.1:157301-177077 GCA_003254905.1 Nissolia schottii
GTGCCTATGCAACATAGGCCTCACATCTTCCATTGCTATCATAGCATCTCCTCTCAAACTTCGTTGTTGGACCTAGTTGAGCATCACAGCCTTAACTATTAATTTTTTCTTTCCTCAGCCTCTTTCATCCCTAGGGACCTTTACTGTAGAAAAACCCCTTTACTATGGAAAAATACTCAAAGATGGAAGATAAAGTTCCTGCCCTTAGCAAGACTGGACTCGAGACCCAGTGAACTCACTCAGTAAGCCTTCCGGCTCTTGCTCTGTGGTCATGACTAGAAAGAACTTATGTATCCAATCCTTCAATGTTTCTTGTACTGCTCTCAAGTATTTATGGATTGTAGACTCTAGTGCAAGTAACCATATGACCTTTCATTCTTCACAATTTGTACCTTGTCAACCCTCTTCTATTATCTATCATATCACCATCAATGATGAGTCTCATATATCAATTGCGGATTTTGGAACACTTCATTCTTCTCTACGATTAAAGAATGTGTTTCATGTTCCCAACTAATCTTATCTTTGTTCATAAGCTTAACCAAAAAATTGTGCCATAACTTTTTCCCATTCTCATTGTCTTTCAATATCTTGGCATGAAACAACAATTGGAATTGCTAAGAAACATGGAGGGTTATACCATCTCCTTAATATGCAAAGTGAATATGGGCGTAGTCAAAAGCTGCTACCTTCCTGTCAGCAGTCCTGTGTCTGAGTCTTTTACTTTGATCATTAAAACAGGTGGTATAGAGAACTTATACCCTGTGTTTCATTTTCATTGCATGAGTCCATCTTTTAGTTCCATCGTCACTCATTAACGACCCATTTCTTTATTCCATGCAGTAGATGCAGGTAGAGGGGTTGGGGTGGGGGATGACAGGGAGGGGGGTTCCTTAAATTTTACAGAACAATCAACAAATAAAGCATTATGAAAGCACCTGGGGAAAATGATACTGCTGAAAGAGTCAAATGTATTCAAGAAGAGGGTACCTCACCACCATTAATGCCTGCTTCATAGCAGGGTTTCAAACTTATAGCACGTTCAAGATAAGGTCTCCAGTGACCGGTGAGCAAATCCCTCCTAATCATTTCAACCCCACATTGATAATACTACATTGAAAAAATGATAGTTACTTGTAAGGCCCTTAACAAAAGATGAGGAAAAGGACATGAAATTAATAAAGAGGAAATCAAGAGAGAGTACCTCAAGCATATTTCTCAAAAAAGGTTCTTCATTGAAATAATCTCTACGTACAAAGACAAAAGGACACTTGTATGCCAAGGCTTCACTGACAGTGCCATATCCAATTTTTCCTAAAATGATAAATGAATATTAGTTAATCTTTCATTTAACCAAGATTGGCAGATATGAAGTCTCATACTGACCAAGCATACAGTCACATGCTGCAATAATGTCAGGTGTATATGCATCTCTAGCAAGTTTTATAAAGTTTGGAGGAAGGTTCTCGCTCTCAGAAGCACCACAAACCTGGATCATAAAAGCAAGACATCACCAAATAATGCATGAGTACAATAAACAACATTTTAAATGTGACAACTCAAAACAGAATGGTAGAATACGTACCAGGCACAACCAGCCAGGAGGTAAGAATTCCTCCTTTAGCTTCCACCCTGATGGCTGGATAAAAGATAAGATATCATAGAGGCAGAAGTCAGTATGGTAGGCATTCCCCTGTTTGGAGTCTTTCGACCCAAAGGAAGATTTTAAAATTTACAATTATAGGGTCATATATGATCCAAAAATCAAACTAATAACAAACTAATGTGACAATAACAATTCCAGAAAAATATATTTACAAGAACTGTAGACCGTATTCCAAATCCACATGACTACCCGAGATTGACTCAGAGAAGGATATATTCATGTTCAGTTATAAATCATGAATGCATACAATTACAGAATTGCAGCAATTTAGAGGTCTAGTTCACAAACATAAGTAATGCAATAACTTGAAAGGCAAAGAAACAGAATACAAGCAGTTTTTAACACACATCACAGAAAAGATACCATAGGGTTCTGATCCCTAATGGAGGAATGGAGATCAGGGAGGTGAGAGAGAAAGAGCGAGAGGGTGCATGGAGGAATGGAGATCAGGGAGTGAATCGTCAACAAACAGGTCTGCGTATACACAAAGGTGGTGAAGATCTACACAAAATCAATAAATGGGAAGCGATAAAGGAACTGGAAGAACACGCCTTCAGTATCTTTGTAGACAATTTGCCACCAACCATGATGAAGGATGGATGTATCAGCTTTTTGGTTTAGAGGAAAGAGTCATAGATGTCTACATCTCCAGGAAAGTAAGGAAAACAACTGTGGCACCCTTTGCTTGTGCGCGGTACGCACAAAAGGGTGGTGTAGAGAGAGCTGTAAAAAATTTGAATGAGGATAAGAGGAGTTTGAATCCAGGTTAGTGTGGCCCGATTTGGGAGAACAGGGAAAGCTCTTGCTCATCCTCACACCAAACAAGCAAAAGAGGTGATGGTACCCAATCAAAGTAAATGGGTAGAAAGCAGATTAAATGGCCGCTGTTTCAAGGAAGTGGTTGGAAACAAGAACCGGGAGGACAGTCAGACTCATGTTGAACAAGTTAAGGAACAATAACTAAAGAAAGGAACCAATTCTCATAAGGAGCAGTCAAGCACGATTAAAATTCAAGGTGAGGTGGATTCAAGCAAATTGGATTGGTTGGGAAGGAGCATTATAGGGGAGACTAAGAATCCAATCAATTTCAGCGTCCTCACGGACACCCTCCTTAGATAATGGTACGGAGTAGAAAGAGCCTTAGAAATGGGTGCGTTCAAGGCTATATTAGTGTTTGAAACCCAGGAAGATATGAAGGAAGCTAGGTTGTCAGGGTCAGACTTGTTCCTGAATCATTGATAGTCAATCAAACCATGGATCGAAACAGATGGTGTAAGACCAGGAGAGTATGGATAGAATGTTATGGTACTCCCTCACATGCTTGGTGTGAGACAAATTTTATTAAACTTGGACAGGTATGGGGAGATTACGTCCTTGTTGATGAAACAACCAGGAAGGGTAGAGCATTCAGCTCAGCTAGAATTCTTATAGGTACAATAAAATTCCAGTTCATTGAAGGAAGTGTTCATCTATCTATTGGGAAGTATGGGTATGAGGTGTTTATGAAAGAGATTGGCTCGGAAGCCTTCGGATCATCATGCATTGCGCCTGAAATCGTATCGGAAGAAGGAGTCTTAAACTCGGATGACAACGCTGAAGATCACTCGGAGGAGTATGACGATGAAGAAAGAAGAGAGGAGGAGCCAACCGCCGCAGACGGTGGTGAGGTGTTGATGGAGAAGTTGAAAGGGCAATCAGAGATGGTGTTAGCAAGCAAACAAACAAATCAAATGGCGGACATTAATGAAGGTGTCTCAAGCAGCGGAATAGAAAATAAGAAAAGAGAAAGTCATGATAAAGGGGATTTGAATGAACCAATTGGAGGAGTTACAGTTCTCGATACCCTTGTGTCCCGAGAAAATGGGCATGCCATTGGGGATGATGATGTATTAATTGGAGAGTCGGCCAGTCCTTTCATGCCAAGTTGTGGGCCGAGTCATTTGTCAAATAGATCCCCTATCTTTGCAACCTGCTGCTGGGCTAGGCCTAAATTGTTCTAATGAAGCAGCCAAACAAGAATTATTCGAGCAAGTAGCAACAAGTCTTTGAGCCCAAAGTGTACTCCTGTTTATCTCATAGCAGAAAACGACATCGAAAAAGTTCAAGGGACAGAGGCTTCTAATTCGATTTCTCTCTCTTGTCCTCCTAGGTTTGAACCTGAATGCTCCTCTACCCCAATCTACTCACCTGTGACAATTGAAACAGTAAAAGAGACCCAGCCAACGAACAAGGCAAAGAAGGCTAGTGCCAAAGCAAAGAAGGCGGTTGACACCACTGCTCCGTCGAAATTTGGATGGAGTCCTGGGCTCTATGTGGAGGATGAAGATGACTTTATGGCAGCAATCATTGCAAAAAATGAGGAACTGGAGAAAAAGAAGAAACTCAAAAAGGAGAGAGCTAAGTCAAGAACAATAAGAAAGCAGCAAGAGCAGAGAAGGAAACGCTTGTCGGGGGCTTAAGAAGTCAAATGATGGAACCTATATGTTGGGAGGTATTATGAAGATGTAAATCTATGGGTCCAAAAGAGTGGTGCTGCTTTTCAAAGGATGAGATGGAGATATATGGGTAATTGTAATTATACACTTGCGTATTGCTCATGCTGTGTTTGCTGTGGCTTCTTTGTAGGTCTCGTCGAATCTAGTGCAGTTGGAAAACATGCGTGAAGCATGTTGCCAAGGTGCTATTCGCAAGGCTTGGTGGAATGTTTTTTCGTTAGCAGGCAAGGAGGCTGCAAAAGTGTGGTGGTTCTGAGATTAAAGGATATGTGGAAATGAAAGAGTTGGACAAGAAGTGAGGTCAGTGATGGTAACAAAGAGCATGATCGGTTTGTGGTAGTCATGAGTTTATTTATTACTTATTTTGTTTCTACGCGTGTGGAGCCTGTGTGCTTTTGGGATGCATTTTGTTACAAACCACCCAGCAGCTGGGGTAGTTAATTCAGAATTTTAGACAAAACTAGGGGACCAAGGGATCCATCAATTCCCAGGATTATTGTTCTACTTTATTTACTAATTTTGTAAGCCTTTGGCCATCCATTTTCGGTTTGCACAGATAATTCCCCACTGGAATTTCTGTCATCATCAATAAAATATCAGTAATTTCAGCAAGCAATATTCAATTGATACCAGTTCTTACACATTGCTGCTATGATACTGAGTTATGGTTGGTTTGATGTGAGTAAACTCCTTTGTAAGTTTGCCTTAATTGGGGAGGGTTGGTACTCTTCTCCCCTAAAAAAGTAAGTGTTTGTCCCACTAGGTTTCCCTAGGGTTTTTAACGAGGCCTTCTCCACTTTGCCGAGTTGTTTGTTTCTCGATGGCTTGGGGATCTTTGTAATGGTGATCCCCCCACTTATTAGGGTTTGAGTAATAAAATCAGATCTGAAACATCCCTAAATATTGGATTTTAAGTACTCACCTGTCCACCAAAGTTGAGAATAACTAGCTTCACATCATCAGCTACCCCAAGTTCCTTCCTCACCTTCAACAAGGAAAATTACAAGCTCATATATTAGAAGTTAAATCATCCTATATAACAGCTCCACAAAGGTTTGTGAGGTAGTACCTCTTTTGCAGATTTGTGTAACCTCCTCACCACCAGAGGTACATCAATAACATCACGAAAAGCAGGCACTGCACAATTATTGTTAATTATTTACAAGAACAAATCTAGAAGGGCGTTCAAATAATGTTGAGCTACAATCATCAAACTATATAAGGATTAGCATACTTGGGCAATATCCTGGGAGTCGGATAAGGAACTCGCAATGGGAATAGTCCTCAGCTATCTGCATCAATGTATGTACACTACACTTATTTATCATGTTTCAAGTACAAAAGAAAGTAAAAGGAGAAAGACAAAACTAATTTGCAATTCAAAAGTCCTACCTCCATTCAGCACGTTAGCAATTTGATATGCTTTAGTATTACCAGATTAGCTTACAAAACTAAGAGGCTAAGAGCATTGATGAAATCTAAATATTCTTATTTAATTTAAAAATTTTTGAAAAAATTCAAAGATGATTAAGGCAAAGTGGAAAACCAGTTTAAACATCTAATTGTCAGGGACATTAACTACTTTCAGGTACATACAAGAGAGGACATAACCTCTTTCCATCTTGAAAAACCCATTAACCTCTTTCCATCGTGAAAAACCCATTTGGAAATCTGAAGCTCCCTGTAAAGTCAAATCCTTTATTTGGACAGTTGTGCTTAACAGAATTAATACTCTAATAACATGTTGCAGGTTCGGAGGTCACATAAGGCTATTTCCCCCGATGTGTGTGTTATGTGTGGGGTGAATTTTGAATCAGTTACACACTTGTTCTTGCATTGTTATATGGCTAACTCCCTATGGAACTGTCTGTTTGGTATCTTGGATGAGTGTAAGGTGTGCCCGGAAACCTTAGACCAATTCTTATTGACTAGTTTTGTTGGTTTTGGGAGTAGAAAAGAAGCCAATATTTTGTGGCGATGTGCCATTTTTGCTACTATTTGGTGTATCTAGCTTGAGCGCAAGTCTCGCATTTTTAATGACAAGTTTTCTGATAAACATGTTCTTCAGGACAGGATTAAGCATTTGGCTTCAACGTGGTGTAAAGCTCACAATCTATATAGAGGTATTTTCCTTTCAGATATGTTAAGTGATTGGAAAGCCCTTCTTCATAGATAGTTTTTTGGTTTACTTTTTGTATAGAGGATATCTTGTCCTCCCCTTTTGTATCTATCTTCTCCTCTTATCAATACAATTCTTCTTTTATCCCAAAAAAAGAAAGTAAAGCAAGGATTTATTTGAGAGTTTTGTCACTCTTCACAACAAGTTAGAAAGTCAAAAAGGTACTAAGTAAAATATAGATACTTTGCAAATTGCATACATCTGACCAAATCCTGACAAACAAAAATTCAAAAATCTTGTTTTGAATCTGGACATATGGTATGAAAACGTTACGCATTACTTTAGAACAAATATTCACACAAGCAATCACAAATCTGAAACACCAAAAAGACTAATGATTAGGATGCCACCAATTTCTACTATTCATGGCATCCAATTCAGGTGTCATTTCATTCATCTAACAAAGGCATCAAATATAGCATTGCATATAAGGTAGACAATCAGAATATTTCTCTCAAAAGAATAAGCACAATGGAATATATAACATCCTAAAGAAGATTGTTATCACCTGCCAAACTATTGAGCGATGATGAAGTCCGGCAGCCATGACATATTCTGCGTAGATGAAGTCCCAACTGAAATCACAAAGATATGGAATGAGGATAATCACGGACAAGTTGGGCACCCATTTACATTTGAAATTATAATTACTTCCAGTACAGACTATTTAGAACATTGAACTAGAAAGTAAATTCAAATCCCAATAATAATCAATTTAAGGATATGATAGGATTAAAAAGAGTAGATACCTAGCATACATTTGAAAGAATGAAATGACGAAGTGATGTAAAAGTAAGACTGATATGAAAAGATATACGAAGATAATGACAATATTTTTGTTTGCTATATTTTCTATTACAATGGCATTATTGGCAAACAGCTTTTCTATGCTTCCAGTCCATGATCCTTCCACTTTGCACAAAATGTAACAAAAAAAATATCATTAAGAAGGAAAAAAATAGCAGTCTACATGAGTTACCTGAAATTAGTTACACAAACTGACCGGATGCCGGCATCTGCAGCCGCACGACATGCAACAGGGACAACATCAGAGACCTGCTATCTCATATTAGCTTTACAAGGATCCACTAAGCATAACGTATTCTATTAATAGATACTCTACATAGAATCCAAATTCATAATATTGTTTCATTTTGTGTCAAAAACTATCTTTCCCAAAAGCTTAAATTGTTGGGTAAAACCAAATTAATGATTTTATATCTTAACTTGCCCCCTCCCACAGAAATTTTTTTGGCTTCAAGTGTGTACAATGCACAGACCCACCTACCTTGTGCAGAAATTCAACTTATTTTATTTAGAAGAATGAGACAACAAGGATCGCACTCTCAATCACTTGGTCATAGGGGCTCTAATACCATGTCAAGAACCATCTCTTTCAAAAATTTAAGTTGTTGGATAGAGGAAAACAAAGGTTTTATGCCTTAATATTTTGCTTCCAGCACTTACCTATTAGTCAGTTAATCATCCGCAAGACAGTTCCCCTCCATTCAGATTTTCATCTCCAAACATTATGATTTTTACTGATCAGCTTTTCTTTTCAGTTTTGTTTCAAATAAAAAAGGGAAGAATATTTCACGTACCACTAAGTCAGCTTTGATCTTGTTCAGCCATTCTGTTTCTTGTGCCAATATCTTTGCACGGGGCTTCACCGCCGTCTCAGAATACTAACATAGCCAAATACAAATCAAGCGATCAGCAACCGAAACAAAATAATGCCAAAGTGGCACAACAATAAATAATCAAATGCGAAATGGCATCGCTATACCTTCTCCAAAGAGGCAAGACGATCAACCGTCAAAGCATCGGCTTGAACTGCTCCACAGTCCAAAAGCACCTATTTTTGTACAAATGGATAAATAAGTGCACCCTTTGAAAGCAGTGTCTTTAATTTGTAAGGCGTTGCACTCAGACAAAAGTCAAGTGCTGCTCTAAGGACACAGACACTCAAAAACAATCAAAAGTAAATGCTCTGAAGACGAAAATCCTTATCACCTAGACCTACATCAACTTAAATTTTCACTATTAAAAACTAAAACCAGCCTTTTTATCCAAATCATGTGGCTTTCCACAAGTTAAAGAGACAGGCTACAATCTATTCGTTTCATACGCATTTAGCCAGTATCTCTTCCTTAACTAACATGTCCGTTGCATTACCCCATTAAGGTAGCAATATAAAAATGGAACTGCCGGGATCCAGGCCGATTACCACAAACCGGACTAATCAAGGTCAACCCAGATGAGGTCCATGAAGAGGGGTAAGGGTCTCCTATCGAGAGTTGTTTCCATTACCAGAGCTCCAACTCAAGACATCTGGTATCAAGGGGCCAAACACCTACCACCTCGACCAGCCTCACCTTAGTTAAGCTTTTTGCCCTTACTACTAAAACAGTAAGGAAAGTACTAAAAATTAGAAGTGAAAACTTACCTTGCGAATGAATAGGCGAGGAGATTGTACTTCAGAGGTGAAAACAAAATCAGGAGCACCAGTGACCACATGCACATCATGCCCGGCAAGGATCAATTGCCGCACCACCTACGCATTCATTCCAAGCCAAAATTCACATTGCATTCAATGCAAGAACAAAGAAACCAGCACAATTTTTTTTTCTTCAGAAAAATAAACAAAAAATGAGTGACACCTACGATGCGAAAGCACCTGGAGATAAATTGAACCTTTTTTCTATTTTTTTTTCACAAAATTTAAAAAAAAACAAAAATTAAAAGGTGACACCAACAATGCAAAAGTACTACGAAAAAAATTGAACCTTTTTACTCTTTATTCAATCGGGCAAAGCCAAAATGCCAAATCCAGAAACCAAAATCGATTCTTTCAAACAAAAACCGGAGTGATTCAAGCACCCATTGGATCAAAATTGAGGCGAAATCATAAAATCAGAGAAATTCGAAAAAGAGCGCGCACACACAAAAAAAAAAAAAAAAGCACCTCGGTGACTCGAGTGGCATGGCCAAAACCGTGACCAGTGACGTAGTAAGCGAAGACGAGGTGCTTCCTCGAAGCGGAAACTGCATCACTTTCCGGCTCAATCCTCATTTCGTTCGTGATTCCTGATCTTGATTCAATGAAAATTTTCCTTCTTTTCTTTTGAGAAACTTTGATAAGGTTCAATTCAACCACTCTGTAACAGAATGATGGATGAGAATTCAATCAAATCATCAATTCAGATGAGAAATTTAAGCTGGATATCTTTATCTATTTATAGGTTAATGCAGAGTTGAGCTTGTCAAAAGAAAAATATGATGTGACCAATCGGTCTAAATACTAACTGGTTTAGTATCGTTTAAATAAAATCTTAAGTTTGAGATCTTATGTACACAATTATTTTAATTAGGAGATTCACTCATTATAATCAATTGCGTGACTTGAATTACTTAAGATTAAGCCTACTACTGGATAGACAACAAAAAAAAAAACAGAAAAATATGACGTAGAATTGAATAGATTGAAGATAAAAAACAATTAATTATTTACCATGTATAGAATAAGAGATGGTTATTTTATTGCCACTGTTACCATATGGATAATATGGACAAGTGATGATGATGACGACTTTGAAGAGGATAGGGATGAGGAAAGTGGGAGATCAATTGTGTTGCGTGCCAACCTCTGTTCTTTTGAAAAATGAAAAGGACATGGGCCCAGCCATTAGGTACGCATACCCGAAATCAGACGAAAAGTGTATGTTGTACTTAGCTTTCATGGTGGAGCCAAGAGAAAAATTTCTTCGGAGATGCTTTATCCAATAGGTACTTCGAAAACTTTTCTTTTAACTAATTGTCGCGGATTTTTTAATTTCAAATGATTCAAGGGAGTAAAATAATATCCAATTTAAGTGAGATGGGTGTAAAGAAAAAAAAATTGCAACTGTGGAGAATATCTGTAACTCATAAGGATGTGGAAGGAATAAAAATTGTGCACCAAATGATAATTAAAAAGGGAAATTTTCTTTATTTAATTGTATGGATTCAATTGTATAGATTATGATGGTTCACTAGAATTTATTATCGGATTAAATTTTTATAGAGTATAAACTCAATTAATATCTATCTTTTAATAAATTTCATCTAATAGTTAGTGACTAATTAGTCCACATGATGTCTTATAATCAATTAATAAAAATAATATTTCTATTTATAAAATGAGTTTAATGTAAGCATTAATAGTTCATGAACTTTGAAGACAACAATTCTTTAATAAATTGAATAGCATAATATGACAATTTATCCATATACTCTGGTCGGGATTACTCATAGTCCCTATACTTTGAAATTATTCTGTTTATGAAACTATGGACCAATTTGAAACATCGTACTAGCATACTTAGTTGTAGGAAATTTATGAGTCGCGCGTGAACGAACATATATAACAAGCGATAAAATGACATAGCATAATCATAACTCTATGGGGCGTGTATTATCCCAAGCGGAACATAATAAGTAAAGCAATCCGGATCTATGGGAATTTTGCGAGACCGTGAACTATTACCTTAATTGGCATTTATAGGAAATAAAATTGGTGATCTAAATTTTTAGTCTAATTAAATGGCTCGTATATTTATTTATTACGCGAAATCTTTAGTAAGGAAAAAACGAGATATTACAAAACTCATATTGGGAAAAGGGAAAAAAAGTCAAACTTGAGAATCGGATAGACATTTAAGAATGTGTAACATTGATAGGAACTACCTTTTTTTGTTGATTTTTATCTTGTTGGTTTAATGCACACAAAAATGTTAGGGTTATGATGTTTATTGTGATTTGAGATTTTTTTGATGAAATATTGAATGTTGGGATTTCTAAAAAAAAATTTAGATTGTTGTTTATTGTTTAAGGTAGGGTTTGTAGTGTTGTTGGTTTCATGATGTTGTTGTTGTGGAAGTGAATGAGTGAAGATAGGTGGTGGTTGGGTGTGATTGTGAGGGGGAGGTGGGGGTTAAAGGAAGATGGAAATAGTGGTGGTGGCGGTCTAGTGGTAATGGGAGAGAAGAGGAAGAGAATTTGTGGTACGGTGTTGATGGCAGTGGTAGAGTGATGGTTATGGGAGAGAGGAGATGAAGCAAATGGGTGGGCCTGAGTCAGGTTGGTTCTCGAATATGCATGGATTGAGTTTATGGATTTCTTGTGGGTTTGGGTCAAGTAGTATGTGCAAGTAACTTTCCACTTGCCATGTGGATACAAATTGCTAATGTGGAGCAGCTGACATAACTAAGTTAACTATTACATCAACAGCTAACAAATTATATTGGCAACAAAACTTGGAGAAGTTGACATAACTAAATTAACTATTACATCAGCAGTTAGCAAATCATATTGACAACATGGACCAAAATCAAACAAAAAAGAATTATTAGGGATTGGAACTAACTTTTTTTATTAGGAGCTAAAACTAAAATCAACAATTTATTAGAAATTAAAAACTTATTTATGTTTTCCATTATCACATTTTCGAGAATGTAAAAAAATTTTGTGAATCACACTTGTTGTTTGGTCAAATTATTGTAGCATTTATAAATGAAAAAAGTGCTTAATACCTCAAAAAAAAAAAAAACCAACATCCACATGAAACACACAAAATCAAATGTCATATTATTGGCAACTATTCTCAACTACCAACCACAATTTAGGTCAAGCGTGGGACTACAATGCAACCATCCATAACTTTTTGTTGTTTGTCCAAATGTTTCTCGTGCTGTTTAGCACTGTTGTGAAAACGTGGATACCCATAGAAGGGGTCATCATTTTACTTTTAGTCTTCTTGGTCAGTAGTTTATGCAGCATTGGAGTTTTTGTCGTGGGCGCCTTTTATGCTATTCCTGGTAGCAATGGGCCAAGAGTAAAGTTATACTTTAATTTTATTTCTTGCTTTGGGCCACGAAAGAATGGACAATTATCATAGTCCAACGACATAACTTGATTCCACATAAAACAAAAACACCCCGAAAGCCTTAGCCCATTAAACACGCAGCCCCATCTTCCCAAATCCACACTACCTTGTCGGCTTTTATATAAACCATCCAGAACCTCTCCAACTCAGATTAGGGTTTAGTTTAGTGCTACTGCGAGTAAGGGGGCGCAGTTGGGGTCTGATGCATTTCAGAAAGGAATTCTGATTGTCTCTCCCAGCCTCTCTCGTTTTTTGATAACTGTTTTCATGTGATTCATTTTGCTTCTCCCACATACATGTGTAGATTGTAACGAGTATGCAGAGGTCGTAAGGGGCTGGAGTTTGGCTCTTTGGCTTTTATAAACCCGTGCCTTAGAGATGAATGCAGCACCCAATACCAAAAAATTCAATCAACCTTTTTCACCCATGATTGCTACGACGTTTATTCAATGGTTCTAGCGGATCTCTTTGGGTGAGGTTGATACATTTTGTATGCTTTTTACGAAATTTGAGATCTTGGGTTAATTAAATACGTTGCTATTGAGTGGTAATTCAGGCAGCCTCCTTGAATATGATTCAATGACAAGGAAGGTGTTAAACTGCTCATAAATCGAATGCTTTCGCTCTTCAGACTTGCTGAGATATTCTCTGAAGCTGGTCTAGTAAGCCCAAGAATATTTTTTTTAATATATTTTTTATTTCTCTGAAAATGAGGATCTGCCAATTATTTATCCCCCCAATTGGGTATTGACTAATTTCTTTGCACTCCAGAAAGGTTTTGTTTTCTTATTATTGATAAATTGATTTATGTGGAAAATTGTTATTCTTAAATGAAATATTCAAGAACGTGTAAAACAATATAATCCATTGAAATTCTTAGGTTCTGGTCAAGTGATGTTACAATAATTAGTACTCCTCGTAGAATGCTTCTGTTGCATAATTTGTTTTTGCGTCAATTTAAGTGTTATGTGCGTGTTGAAAGAAACTTGTAATATCCCGCATTTTCTTTTTGAGTAAAGATTTTGCATAATAAATAATTATGCGAGTAATTTAATTAGACTAGAAATGTTAAATCCCCAATTGTATTTTTCAAAAATGCCAATTAAGGTAATAGTTTACGGTCTTGTGAAACTTCGCGAGATTCGGATTAATTATTTTTCGTTGTGTATCAAAGGTGTCTATAAAGTACACTTTTATGAAAATAAATTTATGAATATCTTAGATTGACTTAAATTTTTCATTAGAAAAATTGATAGATCAAGATGGTGTGTTTGAATAATGTTTAGGGCATTCGTATATGGATCGTTGATGACCAAACATGAGCGAATGCGTTTGAGGACCACACACGGTTAGCCTAGAAGGATCACAGCCACCTTGCAAGGTCGCCTTGCATGGTCAAAATTTCAAAGTATATGAGTCATATGGTAAGTCACCTAGATGATGTCATGGCTTACTTCATTAATAATTTAATTTTCATTTAAATTTTTGCCCAAAATTGAAGATAAAGGTCAGCCCAAGGCTTATATATACCCTACCATGACTCTTGAATTTTACATGCAAGTGTTCCCATAAGCACTCTCCGCTCACATACTTTGTCGTTAAATTGACGAATTAGAAACACTGAACCTCATTGTACAAGCTGTATCATGATTTTCCATAGTTTTCTCACCACCTTGTTCTCTAGGGCTTCTACGAAGTTTTCCGGAACCACTTGAAAACGCTTTTTTCCTTAGCAAAGACTTCGCGAAATAAACATAAAATATTGCTTAAAACAAGTTGGGAAGGTTAGGAGGAGGATTCTTAGGCTAGAAACCTCCGCGGAACATAGGGTTTTGTCGCCGCGCGAAATTACGCAGGCGGCAAAAGCGTGATTGTCTGTCACGAGAAATTACCAACGCGTCAAAGGTATCTGTGAAGAGTACTCCTCCAGAGAAAAATTTATAAATGCCTTTAACTAACCTTAGTTCCATGTTAAGGGAAATTAAGGGATCGCGACGGTATGATCAAAATATTTTTTGGACGACCGTACACGCCGCACCGGGACAACGAGTGCTCAAACACAACTGAAACTCTGCTCGTGTGTGTTGCGGTTATGCCGCCCGCAGACCGACTGAAGCTTGGACAACGCTTGGGGCTTAGAGGACTACTCTCTTCCACTTTCTTCATCACCCAACAAGCTCTAAGGAAGTGGGTAACTTAGGCTACTCACCTCCTTGGTGTTCTTGAATGTTTATGTAATAATATGTGTGGCTTGTGAATGATGTTAATGTTTAGAATGTTTGGTTAGGATTATTATGCATAGGTATGTTTAGGACGATCCTAGGGGCTGAGTTATGGATGGAATGAGGTGCTTTAAGCCTTGGAAGGCCTGAAAGTGGTTCAAAAGGAAAGCAAAGTTCTCGAGTTCAGGTGTAAATAGCTCCAGGGCGCTGAGTGGCCTCATCTAGCGCTGAGCTGCCTGAACTGTTCCTGCGCCTTAGCATGAGAAGGTTACGTGGTGAAGTGAGTCAGGTGCAGGGCGTTGAGTGGCACTCCAGAGCGTTGAGCGGCCTGTGACCTGGATGCCACGTAAGTGGATAAGGATGGTTCAGAACCCGTGGGAGTTCAGGGAGCGCTGAGCGGACAAGCATAGCGCTGAGCGGTCAAGGGAGCTGAGCGTTCCTTCAAAACGTTGAGCAGCCATGGGCGTTGAGCAGAGATGTATGGCGCTGAGCGGCCTGAGAACCTTATGGCTCTAACTAGACTTATCTAAAAGAAAGGCAGGTTGTTGCAAGCCAAGGGACTCACGTCATCTCATCTACATTAGTCCGCTACCCCAGAATAAGAATTTAGGGAGGAACAGGAAATTAACAAGTGCATGCATCATGAAGAACGGTTGACGTACGGTTTAGGGCAACCATAGATCACTAGAGTTGAGTAACTTAATGTTCAGAAATGATAATTGAATATAGGGAACCAGTAAATTCTTAAGAAGGTTCGACCACCAAGGGTCGGTGTACCTTGAAGAAAAGACATAATTATGTAATAGGAGATCCCTCTCTTGGCACGTCATACTGACAAGCCCCTTTCCAGTCTAGCAAGAAGGACTGGTTTATGATTATGATACGCATGCTTAGATCTGGATGCAGGTTTCAACCCGGTACGAGAGAAACGAAAAGAGAGAAAAAACAGTAAGGAACAGAACAAGAACGTTTACGTCATGACGGTTAAAAGACGAGTATTATGTCCACAAAGTTCGGACAGCTGCATATTATGTCCATGAAGTTCGGACAGCTGCATCTCATGTCCACATAGTCGGACACCAAAAAAGTCGTCCACAAAGTTCGGAAGCCGAGAAAAGTCATCCTCATATCTCGGACGCACCCGAGCCCTCATTTGCCAGTGCTACCACTTTCAGGGTACACTCCTGCCATTCTATCAGCTGAATGGTTGTAAGCGTGTTGTGGATGTACGGGGATGACGATCCCGCAGTCAACAAGGGAGTGAGGGCCCCCAGTAACGAAAAGGATGCCTCCCCTCATGCATGTCATTTATGTGATAAATGTATGTTTGTATGACTATAAATATATTATATAAACCGTCCACTAGACACGCACGAGACGGTCTAAGTATATCGCGAGTCAAGATAACAAGCACGAATGCCTAGGTAAGTAAAGATTAGAGATCCCAATCACCTAGTAACTAGATAAAGCTGCTCAGGATCCTAGGAAAGATAATAACCTGTAGGGAGTCTAGATGCATGAACACTTAGCGATCTCCTGAATGGCCTGAAGCATAATTGAGTTAATCAGACCCCATGGCCCTAGTTATCCACTAGGAACCACACGTTCTTACCCACACTCGCTTATGACTTCAGGTGAGTACGATGAGCCTTCCCCAGAAGAAGCGGATGGTTCTCCGCAGCAAGGTTAGACACAGGGATCCGGAGACGGGGGACGAGTGGAGGTATGGACGTACCTCGTCGTGGACTGTCCTGACCCTCTAAGAGTAGCTCCAGCAGTACCCGTAGGACTCGGATCATCCGCTGACGATCCCATCCTCATCGATGTCGACGTAGAGGAACCCCCACCCTACGCGAAGGACGTAGAAATAGACCTCAACTCTTGGCCGCCACGACGTCCACGACAGTTCTACCGCCGAGGTGCTAGGAAGCGAGTCTCTTTTGCCTACCAACGTCAGTTTGCGCCCTGCACCCATGACACCGAGGCAGGTCCATCCACAGTGCACCAGGATTTGCTCGCCATCCCGGAGACACCCCTGGCTGAAGGAGACAGTACCTCCGAGGAGGACCCCACGAGCGATGACTCCTCGGAGGAGGAGGAGGACCCGGACCCCGAAGAGTGACGTCGATGCGCCCCCTGACCAGTTCACATCTCCCCTGACCAGTTACCAGCTTGTTGCTGCTGCCCCTTTTCGTAGTCTATGGGTGTATATAGGTGCTAACAAATATATAGTATGTACTGTTGACTGTTATGTCAGTATATGTGTTGACTGGTATGAACAACTAAAAATGTATGTTTGAAATTAAAATGTAAATTAATGACTTATAGACCCACTACTGTGTTCTTACCGTATGTATGTTTACTCGCCTTACTATCTTTCAGTTATTCGTATCTACCGAGCGTAAGCCACAACTCTCATGCGCATGGCTCTAAATTGAAACTTAAAAGTAACTTGTGTAAAAAAAAAGGGTCCATATTTTAAGATAACAGAACTACTTTCCTCAACTAGCTAGCGACCATGAGTATTCCCATACGGCGAATAACAACCTAGCGGACGCGGATTATGACTTAAGCATAAGCTGCTAAACTAGGATGTTACATGGGTAACCTTAGCAATATCACTACCTTAGTGATTTATATGTGAATATTGTGATGTTTACGTTGTTAATATTATTGTTGTTTGCCTGGAAAACTGCTGGTATTTTTATCTGTGACTCTGTCAGGATTTAGGTTTGAGATAGCAAGTTTGAGTAGGAACTATGGACTGGAATTTTTATCATGAAAAAATAACATCATTTTTGGAATCTACACGAAAAATCTAGTGAGGGTGTTAAGTTTTATGAATTTTGGAGCCCTAGATGAATTTTTCAAGCAAAACGAGTAAAACGACGTTTTTGGGGCGAGCAAGGGCAAAATGGGAATTTAAGAAAAAGGGACTGAAAATCTGGATTTGTTTTTATGAAAAATGAGTTTAGAGATATCAAAAAACCTTGGGGTAAAGTTTCGAGCCCTTTGGGTTTTTGATAACTAAAATTCCAAAAGCCAGGCTTTTCGAGTAAAAATAACGTTTTGGGCAAATAGGGGTAAAACGGGAATTTTGGGTATTAGGACTTAAATCTGGGTTTGTTTTCATGAAAAATGAGTTTAGAGCTATCAAAAAAATTTAGGGTGAAGTCTTGAGCCCTTCGAGTTTTTAAGAATTAAAATTCCGAAAAAAATCGGGCTTTACGGGTAAAAAAAGGCATTTTGGGCAAAAGGACAAAATTATAATTCTGAAATCTTGGGTTCAAAATCTGGGTTTACAGGTGTGAAAAATGAGCTTAGAACTATCAAAATTCTTCGGGTGAAGTTGTAACATCCCGATTTTTCCATAGGGAAATAATAGTAAATATAATTATTATATTAATTTTCTAATCATGACTAGGAAGTTAAAATGGGGAATTAATAGGTAAAATATACCTAGAAAATAAGACGTGTCGCGGCAAGAAGTTCGGCAGACAACCGAACAGTCGTTGTTCGTCGACGAAATTTTCTGACACGCAAAAGGTGTCCGTGAAAATACTCCTCCGGAGAAAAATTCACAAACACCTTTAGATATTAATACCTTTAGGTAGGGGGAAATTAGTGGATCGCGACGGCATAAACGGAATATTTTTCGAACGACCGTGCGCGACGCACTGAGACTGCGAGCGAGAAAACACGAGCAAACCGGGATCGGGAGAAAATGAAATCTCGGCAGCTGGAACTGAAGGGCTGCACGGTTTAGAGTTGGGATTTTATCCAAAGAGAATCCCTTAAATCATGCTTCCAAAACTCACATCACCTTACCTTTCTTACACATGGCCATACCTATGCCCATGCTTTCTACTATTCATCACTTTTTCTAAATCTTAAAAATATCAATCAATTTCCCTCACCATCAGCCCTTAAAAACCGAGTTATCCCCCAAAACTCCAAGAAATATTTTCATCTCCCACATCCTCCACAAAACCGTGGCTGCACCTCCCCAAAATCCTCTCATCTTTAGCTTCATCTTCTTCCATAAGCCAACTCTTGGAGGGAGGTGACCCCAAGCTTTGGAAGCATCAAGCTAGTGGACTTCACTCCAATCTTCCCTCACCATCACCAGGTTTTTCTGCAGGTGGGTAATCCTAAGCTTTCCCCTCCTTGGTGGCTTTTCTATGCTTGCTTGTTTGTATGTTTTGGTTATGGTTTATGCTAGAAGTGCTTGGTTAGGCTAGGAAGATGATTCTGAAGGGTCTTGTGACCTGAACTAACTAGGTCTATGATGATTGGAATATGTGTGAGGACCTCAAGGAGTAGCCATGAGCAAAGTGGAAAAGAAAGGAAAGAAATTAAGCAATTCGGTTTCCAGTTTCGCCCAGTGACCGATGAGCGTGGGTTCCGCGGAGAGGGACTGAGAGGAGTCTAGAGCTGTTGAGCGGCGCCTGGACGGGTGCTGCGTGGGTTCTGCTGAGAGTGACTGAATGTGAGAACATGAGAGAAAATAAGCAAGGAAGTAAGCGCTAAGAGGAGTCTGGATTTGTTGATCGGCGCCTGGACTGGTGCTGCGTGGGTTCCGCGGAGAGGGACTGAGAGGAGTCTAGAGTTGGTGAGCGGCACCAGGAGTGCTGCCCAGTGGGTTCCGCGTAGGATCCCTGGGGTGTGAATGCGAGAAAATGAGAGAAAATGAGAGAAAATAAGTAATGAAGTAAGCGCCGAGTGTTTCGCGGAGGGTGACCGAGAGGAGTCTAGCGAGTCGTTGAGTGGCGCCTGGGCGGGTGCCGAATGGGTGTGCGGAGAGTGACAGAGAGGAGTCTAGATAGTTGATGAGCGGGCACCTGAGATGATGCTGAATGGGTTCGGCGGAGGATCCCTGTAGTTGCAGAGGGAGTCACGTGAAGAATGCTGAGTGGGCACCAGGAGTGTCGTTGAGTGGGTTCCTGTTGAAAGCCTTTTTAACCACTTTCTAAGATCTTGTCACAGCTTTGGTTTTGTCACAACTATGCCAAGCTCGTAGAAAGCTTATCTGCGCTTTTGTCGTTCAAATTAAATTTATATACATACCTACTTTACGGCTTTCAGATTCCAAAAGGAATCCAATTGCAGTATAGGGTATGGTCGATCCCACAGGGAGTTGTAAAATACCATTCTTGAGTTCATTTAATTAAACAATAAAGTGAAGGATTTAATAATTTGATAGTTAAATAAATAAGTAAATAAATGACATAAAAGTAAATAGGAAACAAATCAGAGGTAGTTCCGGAGCTTGTTGGGAATTTTAATCACAT
>QANU01054614.1:186471-230446 GCA_003254905.1 Nissolia schottii
CTGGAGTCATGTTCGTACAAAATTTCCGATGGCATATTCTCAGGCTTCTATTATGCATCTCACATGCGACCATTCAATTTTTATTTTTTTTTAATCAATATCAAAAAGATAAAATAAAATACCCATGTCAACAGTGAAGCTTTTAGAAATCAACCCTCGTTATCCGTGGTCAATCACGTACATAAACTTAAACTATAAGCCACTGCTGCAAAATATGGAATCTTCTAATAAGTTCCAAGAGAGCTCCACTAGCTAACTCTGTACGTAAATGTAGCAGGAGCCCAAATAATAATCAATGGAACATTTAATATTCAGTGTCATTCTACTAGCACAGATTTAGCTCCATAACCGTATTTTTGCACTTTATTTAAAAGGTTTCTGGTATTTGGTTTTCTCATGAAACTGTAACTGCATGGAAATCAAACATATTAACATTTAAAACACAAAAGATTCCATTGAAACCAGATACGATATACGTTAGAGAAGTCAAATACGTACCTTTAGATCGAAATTCAGGCACCCATTTGATACCTGCAATTTGTTCTCTGTGTTATGACTTACGAGATGAATATTACTCAAAATTTCGTAGGAACAAGTGGTAGTTGGATTACTAACGAGACCAAAGTACCAAAAAAGAGATTACTAACGAGACCATGTGAAAGCTTCTTTTACATTTTTATGCATGATAAATGTACTGTGAAACTGAATAACTACTGTAAGTCGTGTCAAAAGCATTTGACTTCTTTCTTCATGTATCTCAATGCCACTTTCCACAAGACTTTGTAGACAGGGTTATTTTTGGTAAATGGTGAAAAGAACACAAAACAGAGAAACCAACTCCACCCTCATAGCATCTTCATTGAGAATAGCTATGATGTCACTTGGGGGATCATTACAAAAAAAACCCGCCCCGCAAGAATTCCTTTGTAACACCACGTTTATTTGTTATTTTAAGCATTGTCTTAAAATATCGTCTGCCTAATTTAAAATTTATTATTAATCATAGATTAGTTGAACTATATTTACATATTGTGTTATTTTAATAATTTTGTGTCTATAAAACTAGATTAGTTAAGTATGTTGTCCAGCGTCAGTTTATCAGTTTAGTGACGTGACAATCACTTATCCTTTCAGCTGAGTAAACCCTTGAGTCAGAGACCCACATAGGAGGTCTTAGGACTTGCCCTATACATTTAGGAATTATAGAGATTTGTCACCTTCAAACTTTGCCGATTCTGGAACCTTTGATAGTTCACGAATCGGAGTTTCGGTTTAAGAGTTAGAGTTTTTCGTAGTGTTTCTAGAGTCGATTTTCTCTTTGTCTAAACTTAATTAAGTGTTAAAGGTACCCTTGGGATGCAATTTTATAGTGGTTGACTCATTTGTACCTTTATCTAATTTAATTTACCCTTAGACGGTCAAAGCGATCACATTTTGGTGTCCAGTAGCACCTTGAATCACGCACAACCTTAGCACCCTAGACCACACATGGCAACACATGGAATGCCATGTGTCACTGGGCATGGCCCTTTTGACACCATGTATCATTGCCATCTCTTCCCCCTTGGACAAGTGTCCAATGACATGTAAGAACCCAAAACTACAATATGCTTCCTTTCATTCTTCACTCTTCTTTCCCCATGGTCCAAGAGAGAAATTTCTCACTTCATTTTTTTCTCCATCGGCCACTCCTCTGCCCTCTTCCTTCATCCCATCTTTATCATCTCATCATCACTTCCTCGTCATTTCCATCGCCGCTCACCTCTAAGCTCACAACCACCATTACCAAGGCCACAACCTTCACCACTTCATCACCAAAGCTAAGCCCCAAGCTACCATACTCCTCCTCTTCCCCATGCTCTCTAATTCTGCAGCCTTGTTCCTCTTTTCCACCACCAGCACCAACTTTTCTCTCCTCTAACCCTTACCTAGCCCACGGCCTCACCTCCACCATTATCACATTTATCTCCATCACCCCAAGTTCACACGACCATCACCATCTCACTAGCCAAACCCTAGTTTTCCTACAGTTCATCACCATCTTATTCCCCTAGATTCTTCCTTATTCTCCTAAAGAAACCATAGCCCATAGTTGGTTCTATAGCAAGTTCTACAAGCTCTCAAGACACTGGAGCTCTACAGGGTTTCTATGCAAAAGTCTACAAAACTATTTGGGATTGAGTCTACAGGTGGATAAACCAATCTTCCACTATCTATGTAGCATGTTTATGATAGTTTATGTTAGGTTTATGTGGATTTTGGATGAAACTATGTGAAATCACCTCTTGGTAGTCTTAGGTTTGTTTAAGAGATTCTGTGTGTGAATATGCTGGAATATGTTGTATGTATGTGTTCTATGATGTTTTTAGAAGATAGATACATACTGTTAGTGGATTGGAACTGATTATGGAAGTCCTAAGAGTTGGGCATGGAAGTACTTAAGAGAAAGGGTGAAAGAAAGGAAAAATAGCCAAGTTTTGACCTAATTTTATGTCCAAGACGCTGAGCGGCCAAGGAGGCCCGCTGATCGGCCCTGGCCTTCACGCAACCGCTCAGCGGCCAAGAAGTCCCACTGAGTGGCCTGAGTGGTTAAGTTTAGCAACAGTGAGTTATGCAACCGGTGAGGGGCCATGGTGGTCCGCTGAGGCCTGAAGCCCTAAATCATAGTACCAACTTTGACAGGGTTGTTGAGAATGCCTAAGGGAAGGATAGGTCAGGGGGAGTTATATGGGGATGAGCTTAGATAACATGAGAAGTAAGAGGATAACGGAGAATGGGTGTGCATAAGGGGTTAGGGCAACTAGGCCCTAAGAGTCAGAGTTAGAGGAATCAAGTTATGAGCGCACACGTGAAAGCCTAAGGGTTAACAAACAACTAATAAGAAAGTTAAGAAGGATAGTGTAGAGAGAGCATGGAGTCAGTAAAGGTAAGTAGGAACGGAATAAATGAGCCCAAGATGGAGACAAGTATGTACAAGGACTATAAAGCCAAGAGTATGTATAGATGTCATAAAGGTATGTCAAAAGAACTTGAAAATATGATGAGGTAATGTTACAAGGATATGATAAGATATGGTTACTTTCCTACCCAGCACAAGGCCGGTAGTGAAAAGTTGATGATTCTCCGTAGGTAGAAGCTTGTGGAGAAGTAAAGATATGTATTCTTGTAAGTAGAAGCTTGCAGGATGATTCTCCGTAGGTAGAAGTTTGCGGAGAAGCGAAGATAAGTATTCCTGTAGGTAGAAGCTTGCAGGAAGGTCTCTGCCCTATAGGTAGAAGCTTGCAGGATAGGGATGGTAAGTTGTCCTGTAGGTAGAAGCTTGCAGGATGGTCTCCGTAGGTAGAAGCTTACGGATAAGAGAAGGTCTCTGTCCTGTAAGTAGAAGCTTGTAGGGGAGAGATGGTTAACAGGTCTCTGTAAGTAGAATCTTGCAGAGAGTTGAAGGTCAGTAGTCCTGTAGGTAGAAGCTTATAGAGAAAGAAAGATCAATGTCCCTGTAGGTAGATGTTTATAGGGAAAAGAGTATAAGAAGATGTATGTTTAACAAAGCAATGATAAGTTAGGAAGNCAAGTGTTTGTCATTCTTTACACAAAAGAAAAGCTAAAGAAAATTAGGATTAAATTTAAAAAAATACACAAGATTTTAATGTTCACCATACATACAATTAACAACATTAAGCGTATATTGATTAAGTTAATAAATACATATGCATAACCCGAAGTCATTATGTTCCCAATCATCGTCCAAAGTAAAATGCAAAGTGAAAATTAACAAAATTTAAGGCAACTAAGTGTCACGTTCATGCTCTTGAAACAAATTGTCAAGCATATTAAAGTGTCAAACAAATTAATATTTTAATTTAAAATATACAAATAATATATACTTGACATAGAGTTAATCAAAAAGATGTTCATGCTAAACCAATTAACATGAATTTAAACGATTATGCTAAAAAAATAATCAAACAAATTGTTAAACAAATTAACATTATAATAAATATTTTTCATGTTAAACAAATTAAATGAAAAAATTACCTTAAACAAATTAACATAAAAAAATATTTCATGTAACTAATACATAAAATAATGGGACATAAATATAGTTACAAAATTTATATTCAAGAGCCCGCAACCCATATGATCAATTTCTTTTTATTAGGGATAAAAAAATCAGGCCATGAGCCAAAAAAACTTCATCCCTTCAATCAAAACTAGATTCTATACACGCGCGATGCGCGGCGGGTATATAAAACATGTTAATAAATGAAGATGCAGTGTATTGTACTACTTGATAATAATCATAATAATAGTAGAATAAAATACTTGTTATAAAAAATGAATAAGTCACAACAGGTTTAAAATGACAATTCTATTGTCTAATGAAACTTATATATTAAAGTATTAATGTACAAACTTACTATTACAATACCAGATGAATAAACATGAGTTACATATATAAAAGTTATAGCNTCATGAGAAGAGGCAAACATTGAAAAACTGACATTATTACTAATAATAAATTCTTTGTCCAAATCCAAAACAATAAAACCTCCAGTTGCATAACCAAAACCATATAAAACTGAAGCCAAAGTCAATTTTACTAAATTTTCATGAAAGAGAAATTTAAAACCTATCCTAATTAAAGCCATAACAGCGATAACGTTTCAACAAATCTGAATTGCATATAGGACATCGTGTAGAATAAGGTCTTGACCGCCAAGCAGGACTAACTTGCATGTTCCAATCCCTATGATTGCAACCTTTGTGTTGTTGCCTACATATATCCACTTTCTCTATGTGGAATTCGCCAAAGATCAATAAAGGCATCACGATCCCTCGATATGTGGTTTGTTGCTCCTGAGTCTACAACCCATACAAGACAAGATTTAGTTAGAAAAATTGAGCTAGAAACACGAAGTTCACTAGCAGAAGCATTTATTAGTACCTTTTTATTTGGCTTAGATCAACCATAGTGACCCTTTGTATTGCAATTATAGCACTTTATTTTTACTAAATTGACTTTTTGGTGCTTCTTTTTGCCTTCTTGATGATCTGCCTTAGGCTTCTTAGTAGGCTTGGCTTTCCCCTTTTTCTTTCCCCAATTCCTTCTTTTAGAACCACTCTGGTGGTTGGAGGTTTCCACGTAGAGCTTAGCTATTGGCTTTTTGGCCTCTAGTCTTTCTTCATCTAGCTAAAAGTATCTATGGACATCATCTAGAGTGTTGACTCTTACATTGTGGGTTAGGTGAATCTTCATATGCTCCCATGAATTGGGCAAAGAGCAAATGAATGCTTGGATCTGCTGCTCATCAGTTAAGACGTTACTAACATATCTCAACTCTCTGATCATGTTTGACATCAACCTCAGATTCTCTTTCATTGAATGCTCTAGGTTTTTCTTGAATGTATCAAACTTAATTGTTAGAGAACGTAACTTACAGACGTTGTTCTGAAGCTCGTTCTAAAAGCATTCCAAAGTGCCATAGAATTTTGGTGATTCTTGAACTCCCTTAAGATGTCATCATCCAAGGTGCTTAGCAAAGTAATGTGAGCCAGGGAGTTCTTTTTCTTCCAAGGATCATAAGCTTCATGGTCTCGCCTATGATAGGCCATGGTTCTAGCTTTTGGTTCATTCATGACTCGAATCAAAGCCTCAACATCCTCTTGCTCTTCTAGCAGATGCTGAACCTTCAAGCTCCATATTTCATAATTATTTCGATTGAACTTCAACCCTTTGTTGATCTCAGTAACAATATTTTTCCAAGTGTTTGTCATTCTTTACACAAAAGAAAAGCTAAAGAAAATTAGGATTAAATTTAAAAAAAATACACAAGATTTTAATGTTCACCATACATACAATTAACAACACTAAGAGTATATTGATTAAGTTAATAAATACATATGCATAACCCGAAGTCACTATGTTCCCAATCATTGTCCAAAGTAAAATGCAAAGTGAAAATTAACAAAATCAAAGGCAACTAAGTGTCACGTTCATGCTCTTGAAACAAATTGTCAAGCATATTAAAGTGTCAAACAAATTAATATTTTAATTTAAAATATACAAATAATATATACTTGACATAGAGTTAATCAAAAAGATGTTCATGCTAAACCAATTAACATGAATTTAAACGATTATGCTAAAAAAATAATCAAACAAATTGTTAAACAAATTAACATTATAATAAATATTTTTCATGTTAAACAAATTAAATGAAAAAATTACCTTAAACAAATTAACATAAAAAAATATTTCATGTAACTAATACATAAAATAATGGGACATAAATATAGTTACAAAATTTATATTCAAGAGCCCGCAACCCATATGATCAATTTCTTTTTATTAGGGATAAAAAAAAAAATCAGGCCATGAGCCAAAAAACTTCATCCCTTTAATCAAAACTAGATTCTATACCCGCGCGATGCGTGGCGGGTATATAAAACATGTTAATAAATGAAGATGCAACGTATTGTACTACTTGATAATAACCATAATAATAGTAGAATAAAATACTTGTTATAAAAAATGAATAAGTCACAACAGGTTTAAAATGACAATTCTATTGTCTAATGAAACTTATATATTAAAGTATTAATGTACAAACTTACTATTACAATACCAGATGGATAAACATAAGTTATATATACCAAAGTTATAGCTATGTGCAAACATTATCCACGGGCCACATGTTTTGTCTTTGTTGAGGAAGATAATGTGCATTTTGGCACATTCTCAACCTTTTAACAATTAATGCATAAATCTTATAAATATTTTGAAATTTTTTTACATATTGTTATGAATAAACATTAGATGGTGTGATATAAGCATTATGTGTTTGTCACAAATACATAAAAATGCAGAATTTGATGTATTGTAGAAGTGTGCAAACTTTAAACGGGCATAAGTTCAAACATTAAATGGACGTATGTGCAAACATTATCCACAGGTCATAGGCTTTTTGTCTTTGTTGGGGAAGAGGATTTGCATTTGGGCACATTCTCAACCTTTCAATAATTAATGCATAAATATTATAAATATTTTGACACAATTTTTTACATATTGTCATGAATAAACATTAGATGATGTCATATAAGCATTATGTGTTTGTCACAAATGCATAAAAATGCAGAATTCGATGCATTGTAGAAGTGTGCAAACTTTAAATCGGCATAAGTGCAAACATTAAATGGGCGTATGTGCAAACATTAAGCACTTGTTTACAACACTGTTAATTATGCTTTGATGTTTTTTCTTTTCCTTCCTCCTGTCAATTATGATCTGGTTTTTTTTTCCTGAACTTTTCTCTTTCTTATTTAAAAGATGATAACAAGCAGCAACATCCCTTCTTTTAATCTTGGTTTCTTTTTTCTTTCAATCACTCATCTCTCTAACAAATCCTAGATAGACGAGAGTGAAAAGAGATCAACGAGATTTGATGAGAGTGAAGAGAGATTGAAGAAAATTGATGAGAGTGAAGAGAGATCGAAGAGAGGGACTAGAGTTTCTTGTGTTTTTGGATCAGAAGTGAAGAGAGAGGTTACATGTGTGTTGGACGTGCAAGTGAGTGAGAGTGGGAGAGAGAGATTAGCAAGAGGTTATATTGTGGGCCCACCGTTTATTAATACGGGTGTATGTATAGTGTATGAATTTATGATGTACATGTAGCAAAACTGAGTGGGAATAGAGAAAACGCACGTGAGTGGGAGGTGCAAGAACCATTTGGGTGGGAAAATTTTTCACTACGTAGTGACACATGTCCAAATAAGGTGTGGACCCATAGTGAGACTTCCCATCTATTATATATATATATATATATATATATATATAGATAACAACAGTTAGAAGGAGCTGATTAAAAAAGAAAACAATTGCTCCTTAAAAAAGACGAAAATAAGTATTGAGCCCAGACTGGCCCAACACTTTCAAGAAGTGGCCCAATATTCTATTACAGAAGTTGCCACATTTTCGTTTTGTTTAGGGTTTAAAATAAAGTCACGTGCAGGCATGTAAGGGAGAGGAAAGCCCCGGCTCCTTCCTCGTTGAGCCCTCCAACAGCTGCCATGGTGTTGCTGCACTCTCCAGCCACCACCATCTACATTCCTGCCATGGAGGAAAGTCCTCCCTTCCGAAGCTCGTGATGGGAACAAATGCCACCAGACCGATGGTATGGTCATTCTCTCACGTTGCCACAAATAGCGACTCGAGCCAGAACACCGTTGCCACCTACGACAGGTTCCATTAGCACCGACACCAGCGACCGTCGCACGAAGGACATCCGTGACCAATATCCATGGCAGTGGAGGGCACTTGGAAAAAGACCAGAAAGAAATCCAGAAAAAACAATACATGACCGAGTTCACAAAGGAATGATGATAAATGTATATTGATTCCATATGAATCAAGGTTTCTCAATTTATAGTCAGAATTAGAAAAAAAAACATTTGCAGATTTAATATTTTTCATCACTCACAGGCATGGTTATCAAAATCGCGAGTTAACTCGTAAACTCATACGAGTTTACGTTCCCAAGAAGTAAAATCGAGCTGACTCGCATGTAAACTCGTTTTTGGGTAAACTCGGCTGGACTCGGGTAAACTCGCGTAAACTCGCATAAAATCGCGAGTTTACTCCCGAGTTCACGAGTTTACCACAGGTGAGGTTTTTTTTTTTTTTCAGCTGTGCATGCAATCGTGTTCCGTGATGCCATCGTGCTTCGTTGCTAATCCATCATATGTATTTCATCATTTGCTCAGAGATCTTTTCCACCAGGGTGCGTGACCTCTGCATCGCTATCTATACTTTAGTGTTTTGGATTGGAGACATCTTCGTCACATACTCGCTTCCTGTGATGCTCAGTACTATGGAACTCCTTGGTATCTTCGGTATTTATGCTGTTGTGTGTGTCATCTCCTGGATATTTATGTTCTTGAAGATTCTAAAAACAAATGACATGCCCCTCGAACTCATCATCGAATTCTTTGTTGTCTGCTTGAAGCAGACTATTTTTGTCAAAAATGAGTGACATTGTTCTTTAAATACATTTGCTATGTTGGTTGCTCAATACATCGCCTCTCTCTTGTGTTGATAGATTTTACTTGTCATTGAGTTTATGTGGAGGAGAATATGTTCTTGTTCAAACATATATATTATGTATTATGTATTATCTATGAATTGAACTTAAAACTTATATTTCATCTTTATTAGTGCTTTGTTATAGAGTTAAAAATATTTATGAATTTCAAGTTTTATTAAATATATTTTTGTAGTATAATAATTTTTTAAAATATTTTTTAATATTTTTTTAATAATAGGTAAACTTGTACGAGTTTACGATCTGAGTTTACCGAGGCTCCACGAGTTTACTTAAACTCGCGAGTTTGATAACCATGATCACAAGTGAAGCAAATTTAGTTTTGCATTGATTAAAAAAAAGTAATCTCTGTGCGAAAAAACAAAATTTTCAATTTATGAAAGAACTAGATCTCGTAATTTTCAACCATGTCAAAACTATACAAAATAATCATGCTCATTAAACCGGGGATCACATAGCAACAAATTCAGATCTGATTCTTAATTTACAAAAAAAAAATCAAATAGAACTATCAAATGGATCTGTTGATCAAAAAAACCAGCCGATGGCTCTGATACCAATGAAGGAAAACTATACAAGGATTTAATACTAAATTGAATGAATAAAATTAGGAGACTTACTCATTTCTCCATTGTGCATAAGCATGATCTTAGAGCCTTGATTGGAATCATTGAGTAGTAGGATCCATTAAGATGTGTTAGATAGATTCCAAGTTTCCACAACCTAAACCCCTTTTCTTTTTTTGATTGTAGTTACCGTCTCAGAATCGATACATTAGTCTAACCTTAATGTTGCTTTTACACGGAAGATTAGAGTTAGATAGTAATTACTAACCTTACTATAATTCCCTTCTGGCATTCTCTTATCTTATGTTGGCAGTTAAAATTGAAATTGCCTTGTTGAAATTTAGATTGCTATGAGAAGAAGATATGGACACTCAAGAAAAAATTAATCTCACAAAATATTTCTATTGAAAGAAACAATAATACACTCAAAACTTTGGCTTTTGTTAGTAGCCAATTACACACTCAAAATAACACTACAATTTTCTTTCTCTTACTCACAAACTCGCTAGAGCTTTTCTCTTCCTCACACACTTGCTTTGTTTCACAAGTTATTGGCTTAGATTCTAAAGCTCATACACAAGCCTTTATATAGGCATTGGAAGATTAAATGAGGCCAAAACATTTCACTTACCTTATGTGCCACTTGATTTGCAAGTATTCAAATTTGATTCAAATTGTTTAGCTCCACAAATTTGACTATAAATTTGCAAGTGTTCAAACTGAATTTGAGTTGTAAAAGTGAACTTCATGGTTGGCTAATAAAGACTAATTATCTAGCCACTAAATTTGACTCTTATTTATCAAGCCACTAAATTTGACAACTCAAATTGTTGGCTTGACTTTCACATGGATCAAGCCAAATCTATGTTATATACTTACACTTCCACTTAACAAATTGCCGGGTTTAATTCTAACATCTTATCGTATCTTGAATAACTGACTCCCCACAGGGATGAACCCTGCTTATTTTAACGACTTATGCCTTCTAAACACTTCTAACAGCAACGGGAATAGTGTCATCATCTTCATCATCAACGACCCTATTATTGACATTATAAACAACCTCAGATTTCATTCAACGCACCAACACCACAGCAATGCCATCTATGAAGCTCCTCTGCCAAGAATGACACCACGTCGAGGAGTTACGGTTGCATTAAAACTAGTGCGTAAAGAGGAGGAAGAGTTGATGGAGTTTCTGAATTTCCTGGTTAGGATCTCGGACATGACCTCCAGTTTCCCCTCTGAGGTCGCCATCATAGCTCCATTATCGATTGCTTGGAGCAAGTCGAGGTAACTAAGCCACGAAGCAAGGTAGAGTGTGAGGAGGGAGAAGGGATTTTTTTGGTTGGGAGATTTCTACAATACACCACCGATATGTTTTGTATCAATGATCCATTTCAATTTTCACCACTAAAATTAGGTGTATAAGCAGACTTTAATTTAAAGGTTCAAATAAACTTGGTTCATCATTTTTCTTGGTTTTGACAACATTGTTAACAAATTTTGTTCCAATTTAATAAAATTTTAAACACGTGTTATTATATTAGGTAAAGACCGACAAAGAAAGGCAAGCTTTGAAGCGAGAGAAAAGAACGAATAGAAGTCACCGCACATAGAAGTTTCTTGAATTGCAAATCAAGATGTGGTGCTGCCTTTTTTTTCTTTTTTAGGTTATCTTTTTGAAAAGATATTTTGACACACGTAGCCTTTAGGCATAGATCTCACTAGAGAACAAAATGGGGCTAATAACTGTTGGCTTGCGTAATTCACTATTCCCTTACCTGTGTCATGCTAACTCTTAACATTTTAATACAATAAATATAACAAANCCTAAACCCCTTTTCTTTTTTGATTGTAGTTGCCGCATTAGTCTACCCTTAATATTTTTACAGGGAAGATTAGAGTTAGATAGTAATTACTAACCTTACCATAATTCCCTTCTAGCATTCTCTTATCTTAAGTTGGCAATTAAAATTGAAATTGACTTATTGAAATTTAGATTGCTATGAGGAGAAGATATGAACATTCAAGAAAAAATTAATCTCACAAAATATTTCTATTAAAAGAAATAATAAGACACTCAAAACTTTGACTTTTGTTAATAGCCAATTACACACTCAAAATAACACTACAATTTTCTTTCTCTCACTCACAAGATCGCTGGAGTTTTTCTCTTCCTCAAGCACTTGTTTTGTTTCACAAGTTATTGGCTTAGATTCTAAAGCTCATACACAAGCTTTTATATAGGCATTAGAAGATTAAATGAGGCCAAAACATTTCACTTACCTTATATGCCACTTGATTTGCAAGTGTTTAAATTTGATTTAAATTGTTTAGTTCCACAAATTTGACCATAGATTTGCAAGTGTTCAAACTGAATTTGAGTTGCAAAAGTGGACTTCATGGTTGACTAATAAAAACTAATTATCTAGCCACTAAATTTGACTCTTATTTATCAAGCCACTAAATTTAACAATTCAAATTGTTAGCTTAACTTTCACATAAACCAAGCCAAATCTATGTTATATACTTACACTTCCACTTAACAAATTGCCAGGTTTAATTCCTAACATCTTATCGTATCTTGAATAACTGAGCTCCCCACAGGGGTGAACCCTGCTTATTTTAACGACTTATGCCTTCTAAACACTTCTAACAGCAACGGGAATAGTGTCATCATCTTCATCATCAACGACCCTATTATTGACATTATAAACAACCTCAGATTTCATTCAACGCACCAACATCACAGCAATGCCATCTATGAAGCTCCTCTGCCAAGAATGACACCACGTCGAGGAGTTACGGTTGCATTAAAACTAGTGCGTAAAGAGGAGGAAGAGTTGATGGAGTTTCTGAATTTCCTGGTTAGGATCTCGGACATGACCTCCAGTTTCCCCTCTGAGGTCGCCATCATAGCTCCATTATCGATTGCTTGGAGCAAGTCGAGGTAACTAAGCCACGAAGCAAGGTAGAGTGTGAGGAGGGAGAAGGGATTTTTTTGGTTGGGAGATTTCTACAATACACCACCGATATGTTTTGTATCAATGATCCATTTCAATTTTCACCACTAAAATTAGGTGTATAAGCAGACTTTAATTTAAAGGTTCAAATAAACTTGGTTCATCATTTTTCTTGGTTTTGACAACATTGTTAACAAATTTTGTTCCAATTTAATAAAATTTTAAACACGTGTTATTATATTAGGTAAAGACCGACAAAGAAAGGCAAGCTTTGAAGCGAGAGAAAAGAACGAATAGAAGTCACCGCACATAGAAGTTTCTTGAATTGCAAATCAAGATGTGGTGCTGCCTTTTTTTTCTTTTTTAGGTTATCTTTTTGAAAAGATATTTTGACACACGTAGCCTTTAGGCATAGATCTCACTAGAGAACAAAATGGGGCTAATAACTGTTGGCTTGCGTAATTCACTATTCCCTTACCTGTGTCATGCTAACTCTTAACATTTTAATACAATAAATATAACAAAAGGTTCAAAAATATTAAATAAAAACTAAAAAGAATAATAGAACTAAAAACTCCGGTCAAAACGCTACACAGTGAGCGAAGTAGTTTAAAATTGTCAAATTAAGTTGTTATCATGTTTTGTGAGATTTTTGATTGGTAATAAATCAATAACCTTCAACTATAAAATGTCGTACTAGGGGTGAACACGGGTCGGGTCGGGTAGGACCCGCCCGTGTTACAGACTCGACCCGACGTCCGGCGGGCGGGGCGGGTCGGGTAAAAATCACTTATTTTATATGGGTATCCGCCACACACACACACAAAACAAACAACAAAATTAGGGGTGGCTGCAGGGTCGCGGGGTGGGTCGGCGATGGCAGACTCGGGGTCGCGGGGTGGCTGTGGATCAAACAAAGAGGAGGCGGAAGAGGCAGATCTGAGGAGAGGGTGAGGCGAGCAGAGACAGATCTGAGGCGGAAGAGGGAGATGAGATCTGGAGCAAGGATGAGGCGAGCGGAGGTGAGGAGGCAGAAGAGGCGAACGGAGTGAGGCGAGCGGAGGGTGAGACGAACGGAGGGAGACGAGCGGAGGGTGAAGGAGTCTGTGATGAGAAGAGGAAAGGAAGAAGACGAGCGGAGGGTGAGGCCGTGAGGGAGTCTATGATGAGAAGAGGAAAGGTGGGAGAATGGGTTGGGTAGTATATAATATAATAATAATATATAATCGGGTCAGGTTGGGCAACAACAACTCGAGACTCAACCCATCTAAATAAGCGGATTGTGCGGGTCTGACCCGCCGACCCACCGTACCCGACCCGAACGGGTCGGATTGGGTCAGATTTGGCGGGTCGGCAGGTTGGGTACAACCCGTGTTCACCCCTATGTCGTACAAAATCTCATTCAAACTTGTTAACCGCTCCCTCCATAAAACTGACTTGATACCACAATTTTCTGCTAAGTCTCAAATTCTATCGCAAGATTAGCCCAACATGAGGCTACTACAATGAAGCGACCGTGACAAATTTTGGACGAATTGCCATCTTTGCGACAGTTTTTTTCCTTGGTCATCGAACTATAGTGTCGACACCTAAGTTAATTGGTGGTACTTCAATCACTTTGTTTTATGTCATTTCTTATTTTTTTATTTTTTTTAGTCGCGATGAGGGCTCCCTTGCGACCATTCTAATAGCTATTCTTTGGTAACTTTTGTCACCGAATAGCTATTGTCACGACGACTCTTCTGTCATGACCGCGCTTTCTATCAAGCCTTGGCAATTATTTCTATTGCTCATGGTTGCTAACCTTCGCGTTGCCAATATTCATTCCATTCGCGCTGCCAACATTCATTTCTACGTGAACTCTTAATCAAAATTCGCTTCTCGCTATATCGCGAATTTTGGCGACCTAACACATACCATGCGTGAGATTGTCGACCATTTGGGTTAAAAAAAATGTGATCTCAACTTATTTTTTGTGGGACCTAGAGCTGGGCGGTTCTACTGGTGTACCCTCGGACTCCGATCAGGTACTTGAGGCTTGGCTTGATGTTTGCTACCTTAGCTTGTTCCTAAAGGACCATGAACATAGATTCGATTTAGAGGGACATGGCAAAAGTTAATTTATGGAATCTCATTAGTCTATATTCACCGATATACTAGTTATGACTTGTAAGTCATGATTGTGAACATAAGATATAATGATAATTGAGATCTGGTAGAGATATCCTAATGAGATTTGAATGATCTAGGGTACTTGCATATTCTTTTATCTATTTGCAGGTTTTTGTTCGACGAGAGGCTATATATCCCTAACAGATGTATAGCATCAAAGCTCATAGTATGTTGGTTGCACGACCTACTTTCCCTGTATGAACGATTATCGTTTTAAGAGAATTTGTTTCTTAGCTTGAAGGTACTTGAGCACTCCCATTATGTGTGAGTGGGAGATATTAGAATAAGTAGGGTCCACTCATATGGGGTGCTCATTTATTCAAGATAAGATAAAATAAGGGAATGCCAGAAGGACATTATAGTAATTTTAGTAATTACTATTTAACGCTAATAAACTTAATAAAATTATTCTTAAGGGTTGGCTAATGTATCAATTCTAAGATGGTAATTGTAATCAGAAAAGAGATGGAATTTAGGCTGTGAAACTTGGGATCTATCCAACACACCGTGACAGATCCTACCAATCACTGATTCCAGTCAAGGCTCAAAGATCACGCTTACGCACAAAGGAGAAACAAGTAAGTCTCCTAATTTTATATATTCAATTTAGTATTGAATCCTTGTATATTTTTCCTTCAGGAATGGAGGAGAGAAGACAATGTCGATGTCGGGAATGGAGAGGAGGGGGAGTAAAGGAGAGCATGAGGAAGAAGACATTTTTTGGCTAGAAGGTTTCTACAATACATCAGTAGTATGCGTTGTATCAATGATCTATTTTAATTTTTACCATTCAAATCAGGTGTATAGATCATTTTTAATTTAATGATTCAAATGAAACCTAGCGCATCATTATTCTCCACATGTTACTTGGTGCCACTTAGCAATTGCTTGCAAGATTAAGCTATAAAATGTACATAATACAAATCACTCCCTTGGAAGCTTAACCTTTCTAGCCTGTCTATCACCAAAAAACCCAAAAGAAGCTTTACCTTTGAAGCTGTGTGGTCATCATCACCCGCATATATTAAAGGCGTATTCATGACTCGAGAAGCCCCCAACTAACAACTAACCAATCCAACACAAGCCATCCATCCAATCCATCACACACACTATATAATTTTCACTGCCACCAAGAAGAACAATCATTAATCATTTTAGATGGGTAGCTTTTGGATTTGGTGGCTTCTGCCTGTCATTCACATACTTCCATTGATGTTTGGCTCAGACCCACTGATCCAATCCATCCAAGCGAGGACCCCACAGTCCCCACTTCAGTGCAGCCGATCCCTCTGCACCCTCCACAACTCCTACGGCGCCTGGGGGGACCGAAAAGACTGCTATGCCCTCAGCGCGACATACCCAACGACGGAAGAACAGCTCCGTTCGGCCGTGTCCTACGCCGTGCAAAACAACCTCAAAGCCAAGGTCGTCACCAAATTCTCGCACACCATCCCCAAGCTCGCCTGCCCGCAAGGGGCCAACAGCTCCCTGCTCATCAGCACGGAGAAGTACGATTCCGGGATCGAAATCGACGCGGCCAATTTGGTCGTCACCGCCGATTCCGGCGTGGAGCTTCGGAAACTGATCGACGAGGTGGAAGGGGCCGGGTTCAGTATCGTGGCCGCGCCTTATTGGGAGGGCGTTACCGTCGGAGGGCTCATAAGCACGGGGGGGCACGGTAGCTCTTGGTGGGGGAAAGGCGGCGCCGTTCATGATCACGTTGTGGGCCTTAGCATTGTTGTCCCCGGTTCGAAATCTGAAGGGTACGCCAAGATCTTGAGGCTGGGAGCGCAAGATCCGCTCCTTGACGCCGCCAAGGTGTCGCTGGGAGTGTTGGGTGCCATCTCCAAGGTCAGTAAGTATGTTTTATTGTGTATGGATTCATTGCTTGTGTTGCCCAATATTGTGCTCGGCCTGTTCATATTACCACGTTACATTAGATCTTGCTTTTCCTTGGGATGACCCGTTCCATTCTTAGAGAGAATCAATGAATCGTGAATGTCACATGTTAAAAATTCCTAGATGCGTTTTCTCCGTGTCTCTCTTGCTCCTATCTTTCATTTTTTTTATTGTTTGGTAAAATAAAAAGTAATGGGGCTCTGAATAAGTTTTTAGAATTAACTTGTATTATTTGAGTGCACAAACATTACAGACATTAAAATACAAATTTTATGTATATAAATATAGGGTGCATGTATGATTTATATTTTTTAGTGTACGTGTAGCGGGACTCATTTGAATATCAGAGTATTATTCTATTTAATGTTTATATTTATCATAATAATTTTGGATATAAAGAGTATATTTAAAATATATTTACTCAACACTAATTATATAACTTGAACTTATTAAGATCTACCTTTTAATAATTTTTTTTTTACAAAATAATACAACTATGATTTTTTTAGAATAATTTTTGGAGAGATAAAAAACTTATTACCAAACCAAACTTAAATCAAATGCAAAAAAGAGAGAGAAGGAAAAAAAAAACAGAAAACTGTCAAATTTAATGCAGTTTCTGATAGGACTATTTTATTGAATATTACAGTTAGGAATAATTTAATGCGTATATTCCGGGACAGATATTACCGGTGGGTGGCCAAAGGCTTCGTCTACATATAAGTTGGATATTGACAATTAAATTAAAACTAACTAGTTTTACATATATCAGCTTTAAAATAAATCAATAACGAAAAAATAATCTTGAAAAGGATTATATATAAAATAATTTACAATATTGTTTTATGTTTTTTTTCAATGACTCAAAATTATCAGAACTGAAATTTTCAACAATTTTTCTTTTAATATAAATAATCATACTATTTTCAAGAAACATATCTTCGACATCATTTCTCAGTTTTGTCTTTATTATTTTTATCGTTGAAAGTGATTGTTCGCGACAGTAATAGAGATCAGAAGAGTGTTTTTGGTAATATGCGAAGGAAAAAAAATGCAACAACAAAAGAGCCTAAGCTCTCAAAACATCTAGCTAAAGAAGATTCACGACCTCAACGAGAGGAACGAGGAGTTCCCTATAAAGCATGACCATAGTAGCACCCTCTTTTTCAAGATAATCAACCACAGAGTTTGCCAAATGCATGATATGGCAGATGGACACCTCCCAAGGGTGAGTTAACAACTCTTAAATCTTGTTTTACAAAAACCCCATCTGCAGAGCAAGCACCACTCCACTGGCAGCGATGAAACCCACAACCGAAAGGCGATCTGTAACAACCGGTACCAAACTCATGAAATAGGACAAAATTTAAAGAGAAATTATTTAAGATAGGACCCAATTAGGTCTAACCTTGAAAATAACAAAATAGAAGAATGACAATTCTCGAGAGATAGTACTTTCTCGCCTGATCTGTTCTAGTCTATCAAAAAACCTGCCTCCTCTCCCTTAATTCTCTTGTTATTTATAGACTAATTCATAACTAACTTATTTTATTATTCCTAACTATTCCCATCCTAATAATATCTTTCGAACTAACAGAATCTTAATTTAACTTTAAATAATATCTTCCTAACTAACAAAATCTTATCTTAATAACTGCAAATCAACTATGCTCTCCCCTATCTGTTTGACTTCTCCTTTGGTTGTAGCTGAAGGGCAGTGGTGGAATTCTTAAATTTCTCCCTGCTTTATCCACTTCTACTTACTGATTATTAGGGGGAGTACGTAACACAATCAGACTTGCACATAAGCCTTCAAACTCATTTGTTCAAAGCTAGGCGTAGCCCCTCACGGATAGCCAATAGCTCCATCCAGACGACATCCATGGAAGATTCCAGTGCTAAAAACTCATTGAGCCAATGGCCACGATTGTCGTGAAGCACTCCTCCGTAGCCACTCCTCTTGATATTAAGGCAAACACTAGCATCCATATTCACCTGCTATTGAGTCAATCCACCTGCAAATAGTGGTCAAAACCAGGATTAGATTGTCGTTTGAAAGAAGAGAATCGAGCCAGTTGGTAGCCTCTAATGTAACACCCCTGCTAACTGCTCATGCTATAGTCGTAAGCAAAGCTCACAGGGTTGTTATTTGCTTTGGTTGGGTTACTTCTAGCCCCTAATTTTAGCTTTACAAATAATTATTACTGAAAAATACGGACCATTTTGAAACCTTTTTCCTTTTCTTTATTAACTCATAAACTAGGAGCCGTGCGTGTTCAAGGAATCATATAGATATGCAAGCGATGGAGTCCTAATGGACTTTAACGTTAACTACTCCTTTGGCTAATTATACAGAATATTTCAAGACTTGTATATGTATGTATATATATATATACACACACGTACATGCAATCAATCGGTCCATAACACAATTACACATTTGAGTAATACTACATAATTACACATAATGCACATAATCATAGTTGTTAAACTCTCGAGTTAACTCGTAAACTCTTACGAGTTTACGATTTTACTTCACAAAACGAGTTAACACTTATGTAAACTCTTTTTTGGTAAATTCGTAAGAGTTTAAGTGAACTCTCGATTCTACTAGCGAGTTTACGCGTTAAAATCTACCTACGAGTTTACGAGTTTACCTCAAAATGTACAAATTTTGTAACTTTGTTAGATACTTACCTAACTTTGTTTATATTAGATAATGTATATTGAGTTTATTTTGTTAATTTCATATATTTATCATAATTGAGCTATGTTTTATTGAACTATAAAATAATGCAGATACTAAATAAAGTATGACATAACCACTAAGTGTCATGCATTAAGGTGCATTTTATGATATTTCTTTCATTAATTTAATTTAAAGTTAATATTATTCAATTTCAATTATAAATATAATATTTAATCAACTTTAATTCCTAATTATATTGCTTATAACATATTTTTTTTACGTATATAAACTCATACGAGTTTAACGAGTTGAGTTTACGATCCGAGTTTGCTGAGACTCCACGAGTTTACTTAAACTCTCGAGTTTGACAACCTTGCACATAATTGTTAATGGTCGAGCTAGACCATTTAACTGTTACATAGTACAAAACAAAAAATCGTCGTCAAGCGCAGATGAGAGGGGATAGTTGCTGCTGTTCCTCGGGGATCCTCTGGCCTCGAGACTTCCAGTCGTCCTGTGCTGCCTTGTCTTCTTAAGTGTACCAATCGTGCCCGCCTGGAACCATAAAGGAGTGTTGGTGAGAATGTTGCGTTCTCAGTGGGGTCCTTCGGGGCATAATTACTCGTTTCTTTACTCCAGTATGATTCTATAGCTCAAGGGGTCTCTAGGTGGCATCGTTATACTAAATCCCTACTTGTTATTATCCGTTCTAGTCCTGAGCAGCCTTATTTAGATTACTAGGTGATCGGGGAGTTCTAATCTTGTCTTTATCTATTGCAGGACAACTTATAGTGTTCTCGAATCTTGTACTATCCTCGTATCACATAACCTTATAGTGGCCGTCTTGTGAAAGCTTTATCACTTGACGTTACCTTATCATATAGACACATATTCGTCACATATATCACATATAGCATGTATGAAGAGTTTTGGTAGTTTTCTTTTATTTCTTGTAATGTCTTTCGTATTCTTGTCATATTATGTCTTCCCCATTTGTACCTTAGCGAAACCGTCGTCCCGGTCTAGTGTACAACCTACTCCGTATCCTTTAATGGCAAAGCTCATGCCGCATACGCATTTAGCATAACATATAAGTAACCATCCCTGTATACATGGTGGTGAGGGGCTGGTAGCCAGGGGGTGGGCTCGTGTTCCATATCCTTTATTAACGTGTTTTAACATATCCTTTAATCGTCGTGTCTTAATGTATCCTTTAATCATCGTGTCTTAACATATCCTTTAACATATCCTTTAATCACCATGTCTTATCATATCCTTTAACGTATCCTTTAATCATCATGTCTTAACATATCCTTTAATTTACGTGTCTTAACATGTCATGATGTCATATCCATGTCTTAACAGTTCATGATGTCTTATCCTTTTATGCTCGTGTCTTATCATGTCATGATGTCATATGCTTTTATGCACGTGTTTAAGGGGCGTGCACGTAGACTTGCCCCGTAAGGGGATTTCCTATCCATAGAACTAAGTCCTGTCTTCAAGGTAATCCAAGCCCGTGGTGGCCAGTACCTTCATATAATCTTCACTTATTCCCTATGTTCACTTATGTGTTTGTCATAGTTAAGTGATCATTCCTCTAGTTATCTAAGGTTTTCCTAACATTCTAATGACAACCCATTTCCTCATGATGCATCATAATAAAATATAGCACATAGAGTATAACAACGACCATGGCCTGAAACTACGGTATATCCGTGCTTTTCTGAAAATGTCTGCTTTCTGTTAGAATTTAGTTATCACAAACTGTAATGGGTCTAAGAACTCACCCCAAGGTTTTGGATAGCCCTAAGCTCATTTTTCATACTTATAAACCCAGATTTTGAATCCAAAATCTCAAAATTACTGTTTTGCCCTTTTCCCAAAAATGCTATTTTTGACCAGTAAAACTTGATTTTCTTTGGAATTTTAGTTCTCAAAAATCCGAAGGGCTAAAGGCTTGGCCTTAAGATTTTTGTATAATTCTAAACCCATTTTTCATGAAAACCAACCCAGTTTTTCAGTCCCTTGTTCGAAAATTTTCCTTTTTCCCTTGCTCGCCCGAAAATGTCATTTTGCTCGTTTTGCTTGAGAAATTCGTCGGGGCTCCACAAATCATAAAACTTAACACCCCCACTAGGTTTTTCATGTAAATTTCAAAAAAGATGTTAGTTTTTCATGATAAAAATCCCATCCCATAGTTCCTACTCAAACTTACTCCTTTTCTATTTCAAACCTAGGTACACCTAAATCCTGACAGAGTCACTGATAAACACCAGCAGTTCTCCAGGAAAACAACAATACTACCAACAACATAAACATCACAATATTCACATGTTCTAACTCAGAACACACAAAATCATCCATGCATCATAACCCTAACTTCTATCACATAATACATGGTATTTTCCTATAATAACATAAATAAACATAAGACCACCAAGAGGTGATTCAAGCTCATTTTACCCACTTTCTAGAGGTGTTAGTGATGGTGATAGTGGTGAGGAAACAGTTCCAAGAGTGCTTGGCTGTTCCTGCTAAGTTCCTAGTTTCAGTAGCGTAACGACAGAGCATGTGAACGAAACTTGTTTTGGAGAGACTGGATGAATGAAAAATAAAAGCCAAGGGTGGCTATTTATAGGCCTAAGGCCGTGGCTCTTGGTCCATTCTTGGCCACAAAAATTAATGGAAAAAGAAAAAGGAAAATAAAACAAAAAGAATAGGATAAGCATGATGAGTCATCTTTGACTTTGTTGACCAAAAGACTTGGTGTGTGTTAAGAGAGAGAGTCGTGAGGCTGACGGATTGTTAGCCATGTGACAAATTCTTTTTCGATAATGTTTGATCGTGTTTGGTCGTTCGCTGTTCAGGTGCTTTGTGTACGGCTGTTCAAAAATATCCTAGACACACCATTGTGATCTATTAATTCTCCTAATCATGGACTTTAAGTTCATCCAAGATATTTGTAAATTTATTTTCATAAGAGTGTTCTTTACAGATACCTTTGATGCACAATTAAATTCCGGTGACAAAAGGTAATAAATCCCGTGTCTGCGGATTTTCGCGAAATTGCGAACTATTACCTTATTTGACGTTTTTGGGGAATAAAATTGAGATTTAAAATTCTAATCTATTTATATTACTTATATATTTATTTATTATGCAAATTCTTTGTAAGGGAAAAAATCTGAATTTTACATTCCACCCCCTTTAAAAGAATGAGTGGAACCTTGAGACCTCTGCAGGAAATTAGCAAATGAAGCTCTACTAAAGATTCTATACTTATAACGGGGACAAAACCTCCCGCTCAAGTCACCACAATCGATGTGATACTTTATTACCAAACCTATATAGCACTAAAAACACCATTGCAATGCTTCGGTCACATTGCCTTAGCCACATTAGCCTCCCTTATCATTGCAGCGGTAGAAAGAGTGCTGCAGCGATCCTCAATGGATGGGTCATCACATTAAGTGACTAAGGGGTTGATGAGATTTGGACTAGGAGTTCGATCTCTATTTGCCCTTATTTCCCCTTTCTCCCCCACTCACCTTACAAAGGACTCCAAAGTACAAAGAAAAAAATATATTAAAGTCATTAAAAAAATGGCAGATTGGTTTTGTTGCATTGTCAATGAGAAAAGGTATACATCATTCAATCGTGTGTTATCATATCATTAAAAATATTTGATTCTTTAATAACTCCCTTAAAGTTCACAATATTTTGTTTTCTTTTTTGACTAATTGAAACATTTTATATTTTACATTTTACATTTTACATTAGAGTCAACCGGAAGGAGCATATTATTTTTTTAATAATTTAGTTGATTAATAACATTTAACTCATTATATAATCTATTACAACAGCCTCGTTATACTAAAATTTTTGTGATCCTGCCAACAAGGAGTAACATAGTTGGTTAAGGTTTGGGTTCTTACCCTCCAAAAAGATGAGGGATGAATCTCGTTGACCAATGTGTAAGCTTTGTTGATGGGTGATCTGTAAGTACCTCTGTAATTGTTCAAAGAGTTTAGAGGCATCCTTGACCGTAGTGAAATACCGTTGTTTATCCTCACTTAAACTTTTGTTTATAAAAAAAGAATGTTACTGATCTATCTGGCCCTCTTAAACTTGACCTACCAACACATTCAATGCTACTATGTCAACCCATCCTACCCACATGATCAAGTAAGACTAGGGTTGATAATGTATTTTGAGAGGGTGCTCGTACTCTTAAAAAGGTGTTTGGTAAACAATAAGCGAAGATTCATTTGCTGTTGGCTTTTAAAAGTTAGTGAGTAGCTTTTGAGAGCTTTTAAGAGTAGCTCATTCAGAGCTGACTTATGCTTTTTAAATATTAAAATAGTAATATATCTTTAGATTTTAATTGTCATTATTACTCTCTTTAATAAATGTTTACTATGGTAATTCTAGATATAAAAGACACATTTAGAATATATTTACCAAACACTACTCCTATAACTTCTTCTTTTTAAGAGCTACTTCTTTTATTTTTTTTACCAAATAATAATACTTTGACTTTTTCAGAGTCAAAGTGCTTGATAGTTCTCAAAAAGTCACAATATTACCACACCAAGGCTTGGTTTGATAATGTTTATGGCTCTGCAAAAGTTATTGAGCTCTCTAAGCTCTCTAAAAGCTAATCTTGAAAGACTATAGTAATATTGTTTGATAAAATAATACAAAAACTATTGTCAATAAGCAAAAATCATAAGAATTATGTTTGGTAAATATATCATTTAGTTGCTTTTAAAATATATAAAAATGATTATAATTTATATAAATAGTAAAAGGTAATCGTCTCTATTTTGAGCTTTCATTAATTATTAAATGACAAAATTAAAAATTTATTAAAATTTAAGATTATTTAAATCCTTTTAAATTTTAGAGAGTCAAAATCAATCTTAAAATGGCTCTTTCAAAAATTTCCAAAAACAACCACAACTCTCAAAAAGAGCATAAACTCTCTGGACAGGGATTAAAGCAATCCACTCACTTTCACTATTACCTTGCACCATCAATCTACCATCATTGCGTTGCGTGACCTAAAGATATGACGGAGATCTCCCTTGATATATGCTCAACAGATAAGCTATGCGTTTATCGCAACCCTACGGCAAACAACCCCTCCTAGCTCCTACACATCTAATACCTCATACACTTGTCCACTATTCCCTATCCGTCTACGCAACAACAATTACTAATTGACATATTTCAGAAGTAACAACTATATAATGGACTACTGGTATTATATTTTTTTCCCTTCTACTATTGCGTAATTTAACTCCGTAAAAATACCATCTAGTACATATTCAAAGCAGCCCTCTTAATTATCTTTGGTAAAGTTTTACGAATTGTGAATTTTAACGATAGGTGAAGTTATCCCTCGAGCGCAGATTCAAAAGAAGTATAACCTACAATTTCACGGATGATGATCGCATCGAAGATATGTTCATGGACCACGCAAAGCAGTACGAGTTTGCAGACATAACTTGGTATCCATCAAGACACACCGCCGTGTACAGATACGATTCAAGAGTTCCCTTAGATGCTTCCGGGGACGGAGTCTACGACTTCATTGGATTTCAAGCCAATTCCGTTTTGGTCTCCGAATCGGTTAGAGCAACAGGTAATGACTCTCTCTTAATCAACTCTTCTGTGTTCCAACTTTTTTTTTTTAGGTTGCATGCTCGGTATTTATGGTGGGTGAGTCTCCCAGCGGACAAGTCTCGAACTAGGCACCTTGCTTACGATACCGAGCTGCTTACCACTTGGACCAACCTCCGCTAGTTATGTTCCAACTTTTTGTAGACACGCACGAAGCCTAATTGAAAGCTTCACAAACGTTGACATGCAGAGAATCTGCTGGAAAAGACAAGAAGCGTGAGTGGCAAGTGCTTGACGGCGGCCACTACCTTGGGATACAAGAAATTAGTGGGCAATGGCTTGAAGAACAACGGCCAAATCTTCACCGGCTATCCCGTGGTCGGTTACCAAGGAAAAATGCAAACTTCTGGGTCATGCTTATACTCAACAAGATTCGACACTTCGTGTTCTTGGGATCCACGAATCAAAGGGCTATTCTTCTACGAGAGCACGGCGATCTTCCCCGCTCCGGTTTTCGGGGACTTCATCCGTGACGTGAGGAAGCTCAGAGACACAAACCCAGAAAATTTCTGCGGGTTGGACAACTATAACGGGATCTTGATACGCTTCATCAAAGCCTCAGACGCGTACTTGGGCCAATCTGAGGACTCCGTGGTGGTTGATTTCAACTACTATCGCGCGAGCGACCCGTCGACTCCGAGGCTAAACCAAGACGTGTGGGAGGAAGTGGAGCAAATGGCGTTCCTCAAGTATGGGGCCAAACCACATTGGGCTAAGAACAGGAACTCGGCATTCTTGGGCGTGCAGCGCAAGTATCCCAGGTTTAAGGAGTTCGTTGCCGCGAAGCAGCGATTGGATCCGAAGAGCGTGTTCTCCAGCGTGTGGTCGGATGAGATACTGTACGGGAAGGGGTCGGGAAACGGCGACGGGTGTGCCCTTGAGGGACTGTGCATATGCAGTGAAGACAGGCATTGTAGCCCGCAGAATGGGTATCACTGCAGCCGGGGCCTTGTTTACAGCGAGGCTAGAGTTTGTAGGTACTCGCAATCCTCCGCACCGTCCTCCATTGCGTGATAAGATACGTGTGCTTTTGTTGTGGAGTTGAGTTATTTGTACTTATTTTGTGTGGAATACAGAGTTGACGCACATCTTGTCTAGATACTTAGTCACTTGTCATTGGATGAGGTGTATGTCCGGTTGAAATTCTGTCTACATCCTGTTTAATGGTAGACGCGTGAGAGATTGTTTCTCATACAAACATAGATGAAAAATGTTATTTGCATTGCGTGAAGAAGGTAAAATTATGGTGGGATGTCTATTTATTTTTTATTGATGAGTATTCACATGTGTAAGTACAAGAGCAAGCAAATACAAATTTAAATTTAAAATTACAATAGAAGGATGAGATCCCATCAACAAATTGATCTTTGAAACACCCATCTTGGACTTCGAGGGCATAAACTGATCTTTGCCCTATGATTTTGTAAATAAATCAACAATTTGACGACTTTCATGGTTAAGAGTCCAAAAGCAAATTTTTCACGAACAACGTGACAATCGATTTCGGTGTGCTTGGTGCTCTCATTGTACACCGGATTAGAGGCAATATGAAGGGCGGATTTGTTGTCACAAAAAATGGCGTTGGAGCAACAAGAGGAAGACCAATGTCATTCAAAAGATACAAGAGCCAAATTATTTCACATGTAGCATTGGTCATTGCTTTGTATTCCGCTTCGGCCAATGAGTGGGAGAGCATAAGTTGTTTCTTTATCTTCCATGAGACTATATTTGGACCCAAAAAAAAAAATATACAATAACCAGAGGTAGAAGATCGCGTCGCGGGACAACTAGCCCAATTTGAATCGCAACATGCTTTGAGAGATAAATCTGAACCAGATGGGAAGAAAAAAGACCCTGTCTTGGTGTTGCCTTTAAGTAGCGAAGAAGGCGAATAGCAGAATCCATGTGAGGCTGAAGGGATGCATGCATAAATTGGCCTAAAATATTGACAGAGTGGACAATGTCAGGACGCGTCACGGTGATATATATTAGGTGAAGATAATTTTAGATTTTGTTCAATGCAAAATTTACCGGTTTGGAAGCAGCAAACCCACTATTAGAGATGATGTCATGGGCATATTATCTTTGTGACCAAAAAAAAAGACTCTTCTTTGATCTTGCAACTTCAATGCCCAACAAATATTTCAACTTTCCCAAATCTTTAATTTTGAGTTTTTTTATGCAAAAGATCCTTAACCAAGACAATAAGGTGGGAGTTTGAACCAGTAAGACCAATGTCATCAACATAAAAAAAAAGCAGCAAAATAGAAACGGATTTGCGCAAAAAAGGACGAATTTGTTGCACTGTGAGTGAAACCAAAATCAATGAGAGCAATAGAAAATTTCCAATACCAGTTTCACGATGCCTGTTTAAGACCATACGAATATTTTTGGAGCTTGCAAATAAGGCGCTCCCCTTGGCGTCTGAAAATAGGGGGGAGTTGCATATAATCATCTTTGTGAAAATCGCTATGTAAAAAAGGCACTGTGAATGTCGAGTAGATGAAGAGGCCATTCTTTGGCAACAACAACTGAAAGTAGGACTCGAAATCTATTCCAATACTTTCTCGTTTGAGAGAAGCTATATACCTTATTCACAAACTTTAAAAAAATGTTCTATCAAGTGATGCATTATTAACAAGATATATGAGTGCTTTCATGGCACTAAGACATGATACTTCAAGACCACAATCTTAGGGTCATTGGAATATTCAACGGATATGATTTATCCATATAAAATCTCTTAAAAATACTTGATTTGTAGGTCGAGACAAGGTCTTGTTCTGTCAAGATCTTTCATCTCAAAATCTTTCCTTAGATCTTTATATCTATGGAAACTTCTTCAAGAGTTCCAGTAATATTCTAGTCATAAACATAAATAGTAATTATGATGAATCCACATACATATTTCTTTATATAAACACAACAGTGTAGAATAACACAATGGATTAAAATAGAAACATGATATACTCAACAAGAAGATTAATGAAAATCATTGATATCTCACAGATATATCACATATAAGACACATTATCAAATCACAATTTCATATTCTCATGTGCTTTCCAACAAATTCCAATTTGTGTTTTGTGTTTCACAAATTCAATACCTTCACATCAATACTTTTACTTTTCGATGATTCATAGTTCAAGATATCCTCCCTTTCATGCACAATGCATGCTTAGTGCTATAATATATGCAAATATGTTGTCGACAATTTATCGTCGGTTCTATGCATTTTTTGTAGAGACATAGTCTATTGAAATCTCATCATTTTCAATATTTTGACTACATCTTCTAGGGTTTCAATTAAAGCAATAGATTTAGAATATAACTAGAGTCCTTATTGTGTCTCTATCCTCTTCACTATAATTAGTATCCCTTTTAAGATCATTGTCTCCTCAATAAAAATAACCTCCATAAAATCAATTGTCCATCTTCCTTTTTCAACGATATTTAATTTTTGGAACCAACTTCTTCACCACACTTTTGGCATGTGAATGCTTGTTCAATATGAACATTAATTTGAATTGGAACATTCCATATCCTTTCGTATTAGAGAATGCATCTGACACTTTATTTACTATTATTTGTAACAAAAATGCTCCATGTACACCCAATATCCATACACTAGTACATACACCACTGTTTTATAAGGTTTTATTGTCAATTAATACGGAATATTGTACACTTTCCTTATTTAGAAAAGACGCAATCCCACGCGTGTTTAATATTCCCTATTTTTCAAACCGCACCAATTTGCAACAGAATTGTATCATTATGCATCGTGATTCTCTCAGCCAAATTGCAACAGAATCGTTTCAAAACTATCCATATCCATAGCAAATAGAGAAGCAAAATCGCGAGCTCGTATCGGCAGCTGGAATCATCAAAATCGAAAGTGGCAATGAATGACTATGTGGTAAATTCTTATGCGCGTTTGTTGTTGATTTGCATGGGGGATTTTTGTTTTGTTTGAAGGTATTGTGGATTTATGGCATGTTGATACATGCATTAAGCATTTTTTATGCAGATTTGACTTGTTGCATAACGTGCAAACTTTAAGTGGGCATATGTGCAAACATTATTCGCAGGCACACCATCTGTCTGTGTGAAGAGGAGGATGTGCATTTTAGCACATTCTCAACATTTTAACCATTAAACCATAAACACTGTAAACAATTTGACAAGGTTTTGTAGATATAAACATTAGATGGATTGATACATGCATTAAGTGTCTTTTTATGCACAAAAAATGCAGATTTGACTTGTTGCATAATGTGCAAACTTTAAGCGGGCATATGTGCCAACATTAAGTTCAACATATGTGCAAACATTATTTGTAGGCACACCATCTATCTGTGTGAAGGAGGAGGATGTGCATTTTAGCACATTCTCAACATTTCAACCATTAAACTATAAACACTGTAAACAATTTGACACAATTTTGTAGATATAAACATTAGATGGATTGATACATGCGTTAAGCATTTTTTTATGCACAAAAAGTGCAGATTTTGACGTGTTGCATAATGTGCAAACTTTAAGTGGGAATATGCGCAAACATTAAGTGGACCTGTGTGCAAATATTATTCGCAGGCACACCATCTGTCTGTGTGAAGGAGGAGGATGTGCATTTTAGCACATTCTAAACATTTCAACCATTAAACCATAAACAATGTAAACAGTTTGACACAATTTTGTAGATATAAACACTAGATGGATTGATGCATGCATTAAGCGTTTTTTTATGCACAAAAAATGTAGATTTTTACTTGTTGCATAATGTGCAAATTTTAAGTGGGCATATGTGCAAACATTATGCACATCCACCCTATTTACTTCAACGATTAAATACTAGATGTAATGCTTACATGTATGTCACAAATGCAAAAAAGAATGGACATATGTGTAAACAGTGTCGACAAGTCAGATGACATTCTCAACAGTACAAACTTAAAGAGTGCATATGTGCAAACTTTAAGCGGCCATATGTGCAAACTTTAAGTGCACACATGTGCAAACATTATCAACAAAACACATGACATTCTCAACAGTAGAAATTTTAAGTGCGCATATGTGCAAACTTTAAGTGCGCATATGTTCAAACGTTATGTGCGCATATGTGCAAACATTATCAAAAAGGCACAGATGACGTTCTCATATTTCAACAACTTAATAAACGAAAACAAAAAACTGAAACATTGCAGGCTATGTTGTCGAAACAATATTTTTCATATATTTACTGAAATATTTACATTAAAAATGGTTACATAAAAAAAGAGACAAGTAGTTGTATTGTGTTGCAAAAAACCAACTATCTCCCACGTTTTTTCGATTTCCCCCATCCCCAAGGAGTTCGGTTGTGCTAACGTCTGCATAAGGGCTTTTCTGCAGCCTCCCCTTCCGTCCCTTCCGTGGGGCAGCTTTGGCGTTAGGCACAACCTCTTCGACATCAAAGCCAAAAGAGCTGTCAGATATTGGAGCCCTTACAGACTCGTTGGGCATCTCGAGGAACTTCGCTACAGAGCTGACGACAACAACACGTTCTTACGTATTTCCGCAAGTTGTTTCTGTATTAAAGATAAAGATGTTAAAAACTTAAATGACCAAGTATTTTTTGTTCAAGTGTTTTAAACAGCATATAGGCATGGTACTTACATTGTCCCATTCTGGCATTGTCTTGCCGTTTGGATACAAAATGGATGGGTCCCACATCTCCATCCACTTGATCACAAACAAACTGTAATCATATCTGAAGATACAAATCAGAAATCAGAATCAAGTAAAATTATACATAATTGTTCAGCAAGTAATAACTACGAGTGATGTGCGCAACATACGTGTTAGGCTGCCCTGGCGCATTGACGTACTCAATGGGGAAACCGGCCCCATACAAATCAAAACCCTCCATTGATCGGTGCACAAGCTCCTCGACCACCATCGACTGATAGAAATAAATAAATAAACAAACAATTGTATGCGTGCAAGATCAGAGTATAAAGTAGTGGGGGGAGAAAGCACATTACCACATACTGGTCGATGCAGCCCCTTTTCCCACCCGGACTTTTTGTATGCTTTGCATCAAGGACAAAAGGTTTTCGTCCTGGCATGTCAAGGGCATACAGCCACCAATGCTCTTCATGCACTAGTGGCACGAAGATCTGCAAAATTGCACAAATCATATCAGCACATTATTCAGAAGTGCGAGCAATTAAAACGGTATATTAATGTAATGATTACCCATTTCTTTCCTTTGAGCATGTACCGCTCAAAGTAGATAGCCTCATCTTCGTATCCGGGGGCCCATGGGGTGTAAATTCGGCCACTGATGAACCGCGGGAGGTTAGATTTGATCGGTCCCGGCTACATTATTGAGGAGGGAGAGGAGTTAGAGCAATGTTGTTTTGAAACGAGGAAAAGAATTTAGTAGAAAAGATGGGGGTTGGGAGTATACCATCATGAATGGGGTGATGCAGTGGCATAGCGTCCTGAAGCGCTCGCAGTTAGCGTCATTGAATAGGAAGCATATATAATTCATGAACTGAAACACAATTGGGCACAAACATTATAAGGGGTGTTTTGCAAACTTTATAGGAGCACATCCAGAAACATTAATCACAACCCAAAACAAATCAAAGGATTGAAACATAGACAAAGAGCGTCATACCCCGGTGTCAATATGAGCCCTTGGTCGCATGCTTCGGGCTTCTCTCCGAGTTAGCCAAATATCAGGTCGGTTCATCAAGTTCCCCAACTCAGAACCCTGATCACTTTTCTTGTCAAGCATCCAATGGTAGATGAGGTCCAATTACGTCTGTGGAGTTTGTAGGAGGGGATCAGGTTGGGAAACAGGTGACAGCTGGGATGGTGCTTCAATCCTAAGATCAAAGCTTGGGGTTGCGGTGTTGGCTGGCTGTTCAGCACTACGGGGTTCGTTGGTGAGGGTTGGGAGCGATGGCTCGATGAGGTGTGCAGCTATTAACCCCATAGAGAACGGGGGGTTGAGTCGTCAGCATCATCGCAGAGGATGTCCGACACAACCCGCTGGACAACATTGTCTAGTGATTGCTCACTAGCAATGTTGCCGTCCACATCATCGCATTGTGGACTGCAAATGGAAGAGACCATGTCAGGAACACTTTTATGCAAACATTATGTATACATATGCACAAACATTACAAGCGCACGTGTAAACTTTATTGAATAGTTGGATACTTGCCTGTGTACAGTAGCGGCTGGCGGGGATGAAAAGGCAACAACCATGTTGGCCACCTGCTGGACAACATTGTCTTGTAATTGCTTACCAAAAATGTTGTTGTCCACACCATCACACTGTGGACTGCAAATGGAATAGACAATGTCAGGAAAACTTTGTGCAAACATTATGTATATATATGCACAAACATTACATGCGCACATGTGCAAACTTTATTGAATAGTTGGATACTTGCCTGTGTATAGCAGTGGCTGGCGGGGACGAAATGGCAACAACCATGTTGGCCTCTGCAGTAGGTGGTGTCATGCTGCAGTGGCACTTCTTCATTGGCGTCTGGCTCGCCATGCTGTGTCAGCAACAACATTCCATGACAAACATCAATGGTTGTCACGGTAGCCTCGTCATCAAAGTCGGGGGGGGGGAGATTCGTGCAAGGCATCAACGTATGCCTTCTTGACAAGCCTCCGACACTTGTATACATTCGTCACTGCCTTCCCCGCCCCGCTTTCTTGTTTGTTTGCCGCTTCCGGCGTGCCATCCAGCTTGGCATCCAGATTTCCCTTGAGCTTTTTGGTCTTTCGCGGAACAATGCTCACTATTCCCTGGCACATAAATCACGAAATGAACTGTTAGGGAGTTGTTGAGAACAATCATAACATAAAACAGTAATGTATAAGCGTGCTTACCACTGCGCTGCTTCGCTCCGCCTTCACCATCTCCTTCATCCGGGCATATGTCCAATACCGGATCCATGGTGGAAGTGGATCACTGCGAATGTTGAATGGCCCAAAGGTCTGTGCATGAAAGTACAGGACCTTGCAGAGGAAAGGGAGAGTGTTAGTGGCATTCATTACACATTGAAGGTAAGTGTACAAACTTTAGAGCAACAAATATGCAAACTTTACATGACAGAGTACAAAAGCATGGCAAACACATTACCTCCAACACATATAGGCAACCGCTGATTGTCTTTAGTTTGTTCATCCGGTATTGCTGGATACCTTCGACGATGCTTGCGTGAATGTATTGAAACCAGTTGTAACGGGTTGGTTGGTCAACATCCACGATTGCAGCAAGGTATACCGGCTTGGAAATTGGGCACGTGTTGGGACACAAAAAGCATTTTAATGCAGCCATCAAAAATGCTCTTCGGAAGGTGTTCCCAACAGGACTTTGTTGAACCATCGCAATCAGCTGGCTGATGGTTTGCTTCTTGAACGGGGCCAGTAGTGTGAAATGCTCGGGGCCGACGAATTTCGCCCCTACACAGAAAAATGTGTTAGCATGTTTTTAGAATACTTGAAGATATATATATATATATATGGACAATTTACCATGGCATGAAAGGCCCAGCGCTGCGCCGATCAGGTTGGTCTTAACATCCACCGGCCCGAATGGAGTTTTAAGGTAATGATCATTAAGGTCATAGGAGTCAGCAAAGGCGAGCATCAAAGGGCGGTCGACTTGACCACCCTCGATGTCCAACAATGTGTCGAACCCCATTGATTCAACATCCTCCCACTGTTCAGGTGTCAATGAGGCGCACAGCTTTGCCAACATTTTAGTTGAACAACGCCTTGCACTGCATAAATTCAGAAACAACATATTGACACAACCTTGTCACAATTAAATGAATTAGATGGAGGAAGGCTTGTTGTTTCTTACCCTTCTGTTCTCAGTGTCGGCATGTGGGATGTTTGCCAACTCAAAGCCCTGTTCAGTATCCTTGGCCGCTGCCTTGCCCTTGTTTGATTTTCTTGGAGGAGTCATTCCTACAATAAGGAATTAATTCAACATTACCGAATTAATTCAAGCGGGAGTGATCAAACAATGTACAATGAAATGTGAAAACATTATAAGCTGGAATGTGAAAACATTACATGAAAGATGAGGTAAGAGTGCTAAAACTTTATAAGAAGGTATGTACAAAATGTGCAAACATTATACACACAATGTGCAAAAGTTACGTGCAAGAATGCAATAAATAGACAAACAATATGCAAACATTATATGAAAAATGTGCAAACATTATTCGCAAAATGTGCAAACATTATCACATAATCAGAATCTTGTCCGAAGGAGAATGCAAGCAACGGACAGACAGTGTGTGCAAACATTATGTGAAAAATATGCAAACATTATGGGCAAAATGTGCAAACATTATCACATAACCAGAATCTTGTCCGAAGGGAAATGCAAGCAACGGACAGACAGTGTGTGCAAACATTATGTGAAAAATGTGCAAACATTATGAGCAAAATGTGCAAACATTATCACATAACCAGAATCTTGTCCGAAGGGGAATGCAAGCAACGGACAGATAGTGTGCAAACATTATGTGAAAACTATGAAAACATTATGAGCAAAATGTGCAAACATTATTCTCATTCATTTTTTTAAAATAACAACGTTCGTTGAACCATTACTTTTTAAACAAAATGCTCTCGAAACAAAACATGAAGAAAAACCTGTACAAAACCTGAACCAAATCGTAGAACAAACCCTAATATCAAGAAACAAATGCAAAAAACCATAGAAAATCACAAGAATATTACACAAGAAATGCATGTAGTGAAAGGAAAAACGTTTGAGAAGATAAAAGGAAAGAAACAGAGAAGGAAATGCACTCGCCAGCAGTCGAGGTATTTGTTTCATCTTCGGTTGCCTTTTTTGGTGGAAGTTTGCGCAGAGATCACAACGTACTCGGAGAGAACGAAGCTTTGTGCAAAGATGGCAAAAAATGAAGGAGTGTGGAGAACGAAGAGGACGAAGAAGACGACGTGAGAGCGAAGAGAGCGAGAGATCTTTCTTGAAATCCTATTTTCTAAGAGACGGTGAGAGAGGAAGTTGAAACGAAGTGCAATACAAGAGGGAAGCGTGGCCTCACGCGCGCAGTGATGAGAGTGGGGGGAGAGAGTGGATGAGACGGTTAGTTAGTGAAACCCACAGTACATACATACTGGTGTATGTATGGTGTATGCAATAAGGATGTACATGTAGCATAATTGTTATTTGCAAATGTATCTTTTTTAAAGCTAGTAGAGGATTGTATTATTAAAATTCTTAAAAGATGAATGATACATAAATCACTAAGAATCTATTTATAGACCAATAAGGTGAAGTATGCAAGAAAAAATAAAATAACAAATTTTACCTAATCAAATCTTAATCAAACCATGTTAAGGACATCTACCAAATATTTCAAAATTATTCAAAACAAGTTTTATATTTTTTTTGTTTTTAAAGATCAAAAACAGTTTTCAAAAACTGTTACCAAATATGCCAATTAAGTACAGACAATATGTGGTTGTTGGTTACTAAAAGTTCAACTCAGTACATAATTACGTGTTATTCTTCGGGACAATAACAGGAAGAACAGATAGGTCATAGCTCACAGCTCATCTCATGTATCACCTAGATTTCTATAGTGAAAGAGCTCAAAATGATTCCCTGTATTAAATTATTCAAGGCCACAGGAAAAAGAAAAATTATACATAATAGTTACAATAAAAATCAATCCTCAATAAATCAGAGGACTCGATGGAACTACCAATATCATAACCCGACCCACTGAAGCTCTTCAAAGGGATAGGGATCTCCTAGTAAAAATTTTCAATTAATCAGAGGACTCCCCAGATTTAATTGCCCATCCGATCCTCTCTGCTCAGCTGTAAATCTCAAGTAGTCTTGTGGCACAGGAATGTTCAACTCTGAACAAACAAGTTGGACAATTTTTCCAGTGACGCCTCCATACGACATTTTGTTCAATGTCACAGCAATAGCAAACCTGTTTGTGACATCACAAAACCCTGTGGATCCACCCATTCCCGAGTGACCAAATGCGATGGATGACCTTGACCCATCATTAGAACTATAACTCTTAAACCCTAGGCCAAAACCTGCATTTGGCAAAGTTAAATTCCCGTATTCTCCTGTGCCCAAGAACTCGTCAACAATTCTAGGATTCTGAAAGACCTTATCATCAACATGGGTTCGTGAACTAACATCCATCTTGCTACTACTGATATCACTACTGCTATTATCTCTGTTAATGTTTCGGCCTTCAATATCGTGGATATCTGCGTGACTAGGGACTCTCACATAACCTTTAGTACCATCAATTGAAGGTAAAGTTACTTCCCTCCGTCCAATACAACTCCGCTTTTTGGGGGCTTTCTGATTCTGAGAAGATAATTTGGGGATCTGGGGATGACTTCCAAGTAGTGGCTTAGAAGCCGGAGAATGAGGTGGCGGTATCTTGCCACCATCAGCTAGGGCAGCGTAGTAACGTGCAAGTGCCCGGGCAGATAAATGACCATTAGCAGCTGGTATAATGGCACGGCGAACATTGAGTGTATTGAAAAGAGGAGGCAGAGTGGCTGCAAGTTGAGCAATTTGCTGTGGCTGGAAGCTAGATGGCAAATCAGGACGACCAGCTATTGCTAAGAGCTTGCTTAAATCATCAGTATCTACTGTCAAAGCCGCAAGACGTGATTCCACCCCTAAAATTAACAGCAATAATGCATAGAATTTAGAAATAAATCAGAGTCGAAATATAATATATTTTCTACTGTCTACAACAAACTATACACAGGAAAAAGGAAGAAAAGTAGTTCGCAGTATGCACACATCAAATATAAATTTCATATCATCTCTACAAAAGCATTTTATTCAGCAAAACTCACCTGGGGGAATCCCTATATATAGCTCTCCTTCAATGTGGAGTGGACGGACTATCGCTTCTTCAAGAATCTCCTGAAATTTCTTGCCGGATGCATGCTGTTTATCCAAATGAATTATCAGAACACAAGCAATTGGTTTTGGTACTTTGGGAAGATCGATAAATTAAAACTGATTGCAACAATGCCAAAAATCTTATTTTATCTAAAATACACAAAGCTTATTGTGCAATATGTTGAAGAGACATTAAATAAGCACTCCAATAACTTTCAAGATCCAAACAAGGACCTACCGATCAATTACTTTAAATAGCATTATGCACCATTACAAGCATGACAAGTACTCAAGTACATTATTCCATTACTATTACTTTTAATCAACATCAACAATAACCAAAAAAAAAAAGAAACCTGCTAATCCGTCTTTTCTAGTTCTACCCTCAGTTGTTCAGAAAGTTCAATGAAGCTTGAAATTAAAGAACACATAATAGAACTGGGAAAAAAAAAATTAATCCAAAAGGGCAAGCGTTTATACCTCAATGATTCCACCACACAACCACCCAAATGACAAATAATGATAGAACTGCTGCTTGCCTGGTTCAGTCTCAGGCACTGACATACAAATGTGATTTAAACATTCATCCCAATCAAGCATTAGTAGAGGGTTTTCTCGAGTTATTTCAGCCATTGCATTGTGCAAACCAGATGTATGGTTAAGCACATGATGAACCTGAAATAGAAGAATTAAACATTGTTAAAATCATAGCATCAGAGATTCATTTGGGAGAAAATATCAATATTTAACCTTTATGGCATCTTTGCCATCTGATCCAAATGCTGGCCAAATATTTGAAACATTCTCTTCAAGGTTCAGTTTTCTGCGAGATAATAAAAAGCAAGATACATATTAAAGGTTTAGAAAGCACAGAACATGAAATTATATGATTGTTTGTTGTTTCTTTTGCTTCTTTTACTGGCACTCGAACCTGACTCATTACAGTATTATTTTCAAACAATTACTGAAAAGACCAGAATGCCAGTGAAATTACATGGATGTTCTTAGTGTATGAACGTAATTTCTTTAACTCTCAATGATGAATTACAGACAGACTTCTACAAACAAACAAACAAACAAAAAGGTATACATTTCTGACTGTCCAAGCTAGCAGGGTGCTTTGCTGAATACTATTTAGAACTTAACAAGCAAAAAGATTGGGAACTCACTGCACAACAATTAGCTTCCACTACGGACAAATTCTTGTTGAAATAACTCATCTTACATTTGTGGGATGGAAGAAACAATTTTTAGTGATAGAAATACCAACAATACCAACAAAAACCACGGCTTCTCCATCTCCATTGTCTCACACGAATTACTACTAATTTGAAGATTAGTTTCCAGTATTGCTTATAAACCCTATTCCCCTTTTCCCCTAGAGCTGTTCCACAGTGAAAGGTTCGAAGCATTTAGTTGTGTTTGAACCCAACCAGACCGATTCGTTCATGTCTTTGATTCTGCTCTGGTACGTGCAATTCTTGTGCTTCTAAATCAAATTTTAGTTCTTTGCTACTCTACTCTCTTTTGCGGTGTTTTGGTGATTTAGGCAGTTGTAGTCGGGACAGAATAGTCGATTAAGGATTATGGTAAGAGAGAGTTTAGAGAGAGAGGGTCCAGGAAAAATGGAGGGAATAATGGAAGGTTTCCTGCACGGATCCATAATCATTGGAACTATGGAAGGTTAATTAGGGGACAGGTCTTCTCTGTATTTGTTGACAACCTGCATCAAACAATGTCTACGAGTTGGCTGCAGCAACTATTCAGTCAAAATGGCCAGGTTATTGATGTTTTCTTATCAAGAAGTAGGTTGGGTGCAAGGGGCTTATTCGCATTTGTGAGATTTAGATGGGAGGAAGAAGCGATTAGGGAAATTCAAGAATGGAACGAAGACAGCATTAGAGGGCAAGTAATCTCAGTATCAAGCTTATGAAAGGAGGAGTGTGAATCTGGGGCCAAAACCATTATTTAATAACCCACAGTATAGGAATGCAAGTGGTGATAATCTGAGGCAGAAACACATGTTCATTATTTCTCAGTATAGAGCTGAGTCAGGCGGAGGGGCAAACCGGAAGCCAACAATGAATGGGGATGACAGAAAGTATACAAAGTAAGATGTGGAGGAAAAAAGAAATTGGGAAGCAGGTAGCAGCCTCAAAGCCATGGATTAGATCAAGAAATTTCAACCCGATAAAGACTGAAGGAGGCAAATATGTGCAAGGAGAACTATGCCAGGAAAATATTGAATGGCTGCGACCTGGTATTGTAGGGGAGTCTTCGAAGCCACTGAACCATGGTAAATTATCTTCTCATTTATTCAGGGATTGGAAGTGTGTTACAAATGTCAAGAGGCTTTGGTGAGTATAAATCAATTGTAACTTTTCACAGTGAAAAAGAAACGAATGAATGAGGCTCTGGAATGGGGCAGTGATATATGCTTGCAATACTTTGAGGATGTTAGAATGTGGACTGAAGGAGAGGTGTGCCACATAAGAACTTGGATTGATTGCTATGGCTTACCACCACGAAGTAAATATGAAGAGGACTGGCGATGACTGGGGCGAGGTTGTCAAGATTGATGATGAAACTGGTAAGAGTTTGTCAATGGGGTGTGCTAGGCTGCTGATAGATACACATCTCTCACAAACGATTGACGGATGGGTCAAGCTGAAAATTGATAATCATGATGTTGACAGGGTGTCAATAGGACATTAAGTCTGATTTGATTCTCCTGATTCCGTTCTGGATTCTTTGCTGTAAATTGATTGTATTATTATTCATCGTTTCAGTTTTGATTATATCTAGGAAGTCTTTTAAGACCAGAAAATATTTCCTTGTTTAGGCTAGTGATTTTCCTGTTTGTAACTACTGTAATCTCTACAAAGAGGAAGATTCTATGTACATTTGGTAACACATCAAAATACCAAACATTTCAAGTTGGTATCAAGATCTCTGTGTGTTGTGCCTCTGATTTAAAGCCATGGCTGACAGTTCCTCAGCCGCTGGCGATGGCAAAAAGGAGAACGTCACTCCCACTCCCAAATATTCGATTCCTCAGAAATCTGAGCAAAAGGTGCTGGGTAGTGACTCCCATTCGGTTCAGATCACCACTTTCCGACTCAATGGGTCAAACTACCTCCAGTGGTCTCAATCAGTTCAGATGTACATTCGTGGGAGAGGAAAGCTTGGATGTCTCACTGGTGAGCGAAGCCAGCCTGACATTAGTGACCCACAACATAATGTGTGGGATGCTGAAAACTCTGGTGATGACATGGCTAGTGAACTCAATGGAGGAAGATATCAGCAGTAACTACATGTACTATTCCACAGCCAAGGAGTTGTGGGATAGTGTCAAGGAGACGTACTCTGACCTTGGAAATAAATCCCAGATCTATGAACTCACTCTACATGCTAGAGAGATTCGACAGGGAGGCAACAATGTGACAAAATACTTCAACACCTTGAAGCGGGTATGGCAGGACCTCGACCACTTCAGCACTTACAAGTGGAATTCGGCTGAGGATGCTAAACATCACCAGCAAACTTTGGAAGAAGGAATGATATTTCAATTTCTTGCAGGTCTCAATGAGGAACTTGATGAAATTCGTGGCAGAATTATCAGGAGGACAACCCTACCCCCACTTGGTGAAGTCTTTGCAGAGGTAAGAAGAGAAGAAACCCATAGAGCTGTGATGATGGGTAAAAACAAAGTTGAACCAACTTCTCTTGAGATTAATGCACTCTCAGTGGAAGCTGCTGCACTTTAGAGCTCCTCAAATCTGAAGAACCCCTCAAATCTTTGCTGTGATTACCGCAACAAACCTCATCACACCCGAGAAACTTGCTGGAAAATTATTGGAAAGCCAGCACACCTCAAAGGCAGCAAAACAAGCCCTAAAACCCGTTCCCATCCAACTGCTCATGAGGCTGAAAAACCATCTCCTAGTAAGGAACAAGTTCAGCAACTCATAAGGCTGTTAAAGTCTAGTTCATCATCTACTATCCCTAGTGGTTCTTTGGCTCAAACAGGTAATTTTAGCACCCCCTACTTCCCTTAACTGTGCAGCAAATCTGAGTGAGCCATGGATAATTGATTCAGGTTCATCTGACCACACGACCAGTCTTTCCCCCAAGGTTATCAAACTCAAGTGTTCAAATAAACTCGTGAAGCCTCCATAAACTCGACTTGTAAACTCGACTAGTAAATTCATAATTAAACATTTCAACTCCCAATTACACGCTTCAACTTTAACAATCTTAAATTAAAATACCAATCATAACATATTAATAACAATCTGCACCAAGCCAATCAGAAATCCAGGAGACGGCCTAATAGAGATACATCAGGAACTTCCAGGTAACTCTGAAACTTTCACTGATAATACTGACCTGCCAATAGCTCTTAGGAAAGGAACCAAAACCTGTACCAAAATGGCACCCAAATCCAGCACCAATCATCCCATTTCAAAATGTCTCGTACCAACACCTCTCCCAAGAGTCACTGAGATTTTACAACAAAAATTACAAATTTGTTTGAGACTAGAAACATTGAGGAAGAACTAGATGATCCCAATAGGAAATTAGAAGTCCTAGAAGAGGTGAATGCACTCAAGAATGAGACTTGGGAGATTGTAGACCTACCAAATGATAAAAAAAACTGGTGGGGTGTAAGTGGGTTTTCACCATTAAGTGCAAGGCTGACAGAAGCATAGAGAGATACAAGGCTAGGTTGGTGGCAAAGGGATTTACTCAAACCTATGGAGTAGATTATCAAGAGACCTTTGCTCCAGTTGCTCAACTCAACTCATTGTGGATTCTCCTATCACTTGCTACCAATTAAAATTGGCATTTACATCAATTGGATGTAAAAAATGCCTTTCTAAATGGGGAACTAGAGGAACAGGTGTTTATGAGCCTTCCCCCAGGATTTGAGGAGGAACTTGGGAAGAACAAGGTGTGTAGACTGAAGAAGTCTCTCTAAGGATTGAAACAATCTGCAAAGGTATGGTTCGAGCTTGGAACTGTGGTGAAAGGACTTGGTTTTATCCAAAGCCAAGCTAACTACAAGCTGTTTTACAAGTATTCAGCGGATAATAGAATTGCTATCTTGATTGTATGTGTGGATGACAATATCTTAACAGGTGATGATATCATGGAGCTCAAAGACCAGAAAGTGAGGCTTGCTAAAGCCTTTGAAATCAAGGAACACAGGCCATTGAAATATTTCCTTGGAATTGAATTTGCCAGGTCCAAGGAATGTATTTTTATGAACCAACGAGAGTACATTTTGGATCTTTTGAAGGAGACTGGATTACTTGGGTGCAAAGCTACTGAAACACCCATGGCGTCCAACATAAAGTTGTAGCCAGCAGAACCAGAAAATGTAATGGACAAAGTAAGGTATCAGCAATTGGTGGGAAGAATAATCTATCTCAGACACGTCCAGACATGGCCTTTGTTGTGAGCATGGTAAGCGAAATCATGCATTCACCAGGAACCGAACACATGGAAGCTGTCTTCAGGATCCTAAGATACTTGAAGGGGAGACCTAGGAAAGGGCTACTCTACAAAAATCGTGGGTACCTTCAACTAGAAGCCTACACAGATGCAGATTGGGCTGGAGTATCATGTATAGAAGATCAACATCTGGCAATTGTACCCTTGTTGGAGGAGTAAAAAACAGTGTTGCGGCAAGTAGTGCAGAAGCTGAGTTTAGAGCAGTGACTCATGGAATTTGTGAAGCACTGAGAACAGAGAAACTCCTACATGAGTTAAAGGTTCCTAGTCCCCCACCAATAAGGTTGGACTGTGACAACAAATCACAATTTCCATTGCTCATGATCCAGTACTACATGATAGAACCAAAAATGTGGAGGTTGACAAACACTTAATGAAGGAAAAGATTGAAAAAGGACAGAACTACATCTCATATGTCCCTACTACAGAACAATCAGCAGACGTTCTAACAAAATGATTACCCAAGAAGACCTTTGATCACATCATAAGCAAGCTGTCAATGAAGGATATCTTCAAGCCAGCTTGTGGGGGAGTGTTGACAGGGTGTCAAACAGGACATTAAGTCTGATTTGATTGCCCTGATTCTTAGCTATGAATTGATTGTATTATTATTCATCGTTTCAGTTTTGATTATTTTTAGCAAGTCTTTTATGACCAGAAAATCTTTCCTTGTTTAGGCTAGCGATTTTCTTGATTGAAGCTATTGTAATCCCTCTATAAAGAGAATGCTTCTATGTACATTTGAAATATATCAAAATACCACACATTTCAAGTCATGAAATGGGACATTTTGGTGAAGGAATCAGCAGCTTCCAATGTCAGTGGTGATGCTTCTCCGGGGTGCAGCGGAAGGTGGCGTTACAGGAGGAAGACCGAGAGGCAGGGCATAGTCACCATAGTGGCGTTGGTTGGGAGAATGTTGCCGGTTGCCTGGTGAAGCCAAACCGCCAAACAATCTGTTACACACCAGGGGCCAATGATGCAACGGATTCGATTAAGAAAGGAAAGGAAATAATTCCTTTTCCATTCCATTATGCCCGAAGAGGAAAGAGAGGATTAGGAGAATAATTATTTAAATTAAATCAGAGAGAATCTGAATTGTTTGCTGTTATACCTGATTTATATCAGGGAGAATAAATTAGTTGCACATAAGTAGGAAGTGAGGATTCCTAGCCTTGATTCTCTCTCACTAATAGTATATGAGATCCTTGGGGGAAGAGGATAGGTATTCAGGTTTTAGACAGAACTAGAAAGGGGACCAAGGGATCCATTATTTCCCAGGCTTATTTTCTGATTATCGTGTTATTATTCTGCAGCCCTTGGGCTTGTTAATGTTCTGCCAGGAAATTCCCCATTGGAATTCCTGTTTATTCAATAAATTCAGCAACAGATTCAGTGTTTTTCCTTTAATCCGATACCAGTTCTTA